>JAQNCA010000002.1:2267377-2282666 GCA_029783725.1 Acanthurus tractus | reverse complement strand
TAAATGAGAGATTTATTAGTTAATTATCAGACATTAAAGGTGCTTGGGATGTATTTTTGATCTTTGAACAGATGCAAACTAGATGTTTTGTCCCCATTTACAGCCTTTTTGCTGAGCTAAGCTAATACCCTGGTGGCTACAGCTGTACAGACATAAGTGGCAATAACAATCTTATCGAACCCTCCATAGAAAAGGGACATAGAAAAGTATATATCCCCAAATTGTCAAACTATTGCTTTTTAAATAGTTATTGTACTGTCAAAAATGTCCAATTTTGTTGGTCAAATATACTATTTTTGCAAATCGCAGAGCAAAGAAGTTGGCGTCCAGATGCAGGATGAGCTGTTAAAAGTCACAACTGAGCTGCAGACGGTGAGCATTTTATTTTGTTATCCTTGCATGTAAGAAAGCAAACTAAAGCAAGAATTCACTGACAGTGACAATACTGTTATGTGACACATACAAATGAAGGCCCTGAAGACGTATAACCAGTACCACACAGACTGCCTGATAGCTGAGGGGAAATTGAAGGAAGCCGAGCGGTTGGAGGAGAGGCACACCGGCAAATCAGCTGAGCTCGGCCTCAGCCAATCAGGAGGACAGAGGCGGAGTTCAGTCAAGAAGATGGAGAGATTAATGGAGAAAGTAAGTGTGCGAATGTGGTGAAAAAAAGGCAGAACAGGTAACAGGAAATCTCGCAGTGGGTTTCCTGTTGTTTGTCTGAGTGTGTCTCTCTGCATGAACTTTGAACATTTCTGGAAATGCACACCATCCTTTGCATTTATCTTTTTCCCTTATGGGTAAGATGGGGCATGTTATGGAAACAAGCACCGGATTTCTTTCTTTCAACACCGGATTTGTGTTCTAATGTCTGTTATCTTCTCCCACTGTGCGTGTGTGTGCGTGTGTGTGTGTGTGCACAGAGGCATGGTAGAGTGCAGGAGACCCAGCTGAAGTGTACCAAGGCTCGTAATGACTACCTGCTGAACCTTGCAGCAGCCAATGCGGCCATGAACAAGTACTACCTGCAGGACGTCAGCACTCTCATCGATGTATGAAACACACGATCTGCGTTTTGTGTTTGGGGAACTGAGACATCCAGCGGTTTTCAGTCACTCTTTTGTACTGTTTTTGATTGTTGTTTTCTTAGAAAATAACAAGAAGTGCTAACATATTAGAGAGACTAGGCTACAATAGTATGGATATCTCAAGATCTATCTGTCAAAACAATAAAAAGCCTTTCTGGTATACTTTGCTCCAACCATACCACATAATGTTTTATTATATCTACCCTTTTTTTCCTATTCTCCTCCACCATTGCCTTCACACCTCATTATTCCCTGTCTTTCTCTCTGTTCCTCTCCCTTTCCAATTACCTCCTGCCCCTTTTCTCCCTGTCCTCCTTGCAGTGCTGTGACCTGGGTTTCCACTTGTCCATGGATAGAGTAATGAGGTGTTACTTGACCAGTAGGTGGCGCATCCAAAAGACAGAGGAGACAGGGCTCAAGCAACTTGAGGCTGCAGTGACGTCCCTGGACCAGGGTGGAGACAGAGACGCGTTGCTACAGCAGCATGACGCCGCCTTCTGCCTCCCCTTCAGATTCAGCTACCATCCACACGAGGGAGACCAGGTAAAAGAGCTGTGCCTCAGGTTCAGGTGTTTCATTTCAATGGAAATCAAATTGAGCCAAATTGTTACTTAAATAATACATTTTACTTGCAGGTGTAGCATTCATTGTTAGAAGACTCACATTATGGCTCAGAACATCACTAAGTCATAGCTGGAGCCCATATTGTGTACTTTTGGCTACTTTGACTAGCTAGCACTTGTTGGTGGCTTTCCTGTCAATTAAGCATGCTAAATCTGCAGCAGACTCTGTCATTGAGAGAAATCACTCTGATTGGCTGTTTAGCACACTGTTTAAGTGATGAACGATGGTGGTGTGATGACAGCAGGACTTCAAGCTTCCTTTTTGATGGAAGATAAAAATAATACCGCAGCCTGCTGGTCTGGAGAGCTGGTTCCTCTTACACAGGAGCAGTTCAGGTCAGGCCGGCTGTCAGTGCTGTTACTGTGCAGCAATCACTGACTGGGACTTTATTCAGAATCAGTGGGAAAACATTGTAATTAGTGCATCTCGATTATCTGAATAGCCATAGAACCATAATGACAACAAACTCCAACAAACTCCACCCTGTAAATTTACAATGTCACAGTCCTTTTACAGTAATACTGGTTATACTCCGTGACCTCTGTTCGATGAAAACATCACTTGTTTCTTTCTGTTAATCCCACCCGCTGCCCCTCCTAACCTCCTCTCGATTGATTTCTCTCCTGCTTCTTGCTGGTTTGAACTCAGCAGTGATATTTTGTGTTTTGTTGATGTACTTCAGGTGTGTGAGGTTAGTGCTGAGAGCCAGGTGAGGTACGAGCTGGAGACCAGGTTCCAGCAGCTTCAGTCCCGACTCGCTGCCGTTACCTTGGAAACAGAAGAGGTCAGATAATTATTCTCACTGTCTCTTTCTAAAATGATCTCATTGCCTGTCTGTTCTCAGCTGACTGTTTGTCTTTCTGTTTTTGGGTGAATGAGCCAAATAATAGGTAACTTTACCATACCAACCTAAAATATTACAATGGCTTTGGCAAAATATCTAAGAAATGAATAAATTGAATTAGAAAAAATCTGAATTTTCTTTTCTTTCTCAGGTCAGTAAAACGCTTAAAGCCACCCTCACCGCTCTGCTGGACAGCATGTGTGAAAGCGACAGTAATCCCTCCCCCGACGTGCCCAGCAGCCTATCACACGAGCCCCCTGGAGGAAACGCCACCCAAAAACTTACCCTTGCCAAGCGTCGAGCCAATCAGCAGGAGACAGAGACTTATTATTTCACAGTGAGTTACTGCACCTGAGCCGAGGTTTCATACCCTGGTGCATCTCAATTGATCAATTCTGACTTCCTCATTTACGCAAACAGACACATACAGTACATCCTTCTGTTTGCCAAGACTAAGTACATTGTTGTTTGTAACAAATGAACCATCAGTAATAGACAACACACTGGAACAAAGGGACACATTTTTCACACAGAGAGAGAAGAAACTTAATGCAAAACATTTGCTAAATTTAGAAGTGAGAATTTGTCCTGGACACAAGTTCCAAAAGCTTTTCCTGAAACAACAGCTCACTAAATTGGACTGTTTATTTCTGGGAGTCCAGGGGCAACAAAGAAGTACCTACATTTGTTACTGATTTAGTGCACCTGTTAAATTTGATGTGCACCATTGATAAAATGTTATTCTTTTTCATTAATGTAGTTTAAATGGTGAAATCAGTTGAAACTGTGTTCAAAAAGCAGATAAATGTTAAAGTGAGATAGACTTTTAGAAACGCAGTGGTCTCACATTGCTAGAACTCAATCTTCACATGATACCATGTGTGCACAGGGTTTTGGTACGATTGTACTGGATAATTTGGAAACAATTGCAATATCCTTTAATATTTTTTGTAAATTCACAGCTTGATAAACAATATTTTTACGTGGTTTCTCAGTTGCTTATGCACATTGTAAGAAGTTCTCAAACCCATCATTAATTTTCCTCATAACATTTGCATGCATTACTCATAACACTCATAACGCAAGTGTGTTTACAAAATTAACCATAACCATAATCACACATCGAGCCTAGCAAAATTGATTTTTTACTGTTCCTCTTCTCCATAAGAGCATTTTGTGTTTACATATATGTTTACTGTTGTAAATAACTTTTAAAAGCTAACTATCAAAGAGGACAAACCAAACACTGACCATAAGAGACCTTTAAATACACTGTAAGAACTTGTGTTCAGGCAGCATCAAATTTGTTACATCATCATCATTAATATGTTTCAGTTGACTTTACAGATATTTGACTTAAGTGTTGAATAGTTGCATGTATGTCTCAGCAAGTAATGCGATACATGGACATAAATTTAGAGCATACAGACATAAAGAAAACACGGCGTTAGTTTAAACGATGATGAGGAGCAGTGATTCACTCCTGACACAAGTGAGTGTTTGGAGTGAGTAATGGTCTTTTGAGGAACAAATGAATGGTGCGCAGCGCTGGAATAAATTACTGTGATGACTGCAAGATTGTCGAGCTGAAAGACACTTCCAGAAACTCTGTCGAAGCACTCGAGGAAAAGACTAATATTTACCCATTTTTGTTTTCTTATTTGTCTTAGAAAGTGAAGGACTTCCTTAATGCCAGTTCTCTGAGCTCCAAACTTCAAGCCAAACATGACCTTCTACAAGATGCCATACAGAAAGGTACTCCTTCACTTCACTGTTAGATGATAACCAGCTAGTAAACACTCTGTGTCATGGTTTGTGTGGTGCTAATCCATCTCCTCCCTTCTCTGGTTGTGTTGGCTACACACACAACCACATAAACGACAGAGACCATAATACATTGTGTATTAAATATACTCTAAAATCAGCTATATTTTTAATTATTGCACAGTTTATTCGAGTATATGTGGTTGTATAGTCGTGCACCTATCAAGCTATAAAATGTTAGTAGTTGTTTTATTGAATTATTTCTAAATATAAACCAGTGGTCTATATGGCCCTTATGGTCTGGGACACTTGTTCAGTGGTCTCTTGCATCGTAGCAACAAGGTTATTTGTACTTTCAAGCGTGCTCAGTGCACAGGCCCCTACATTTTCTACGATGATCATACATATCATAAATAATATAACATAAATAACGTGCAAAAAATGACATCTGCTCAAAAGTGAAGCTAAAACATTTAACTGCTGCTCAGATGTCGTCTCCAAATGATGTCACTCAAGCAAATGGCAGCGCCTGTTTTGGGGGATTTTTTTGCCTTAATTTTTTTACAGTGAGAGAAAGTAGAAATGTTTTGTCCATCCTGATTCATGTTGATGGTTACCACTCCCTCTGCTTCAGCCCCAACAGACACCGACTCAAACCACATCACTGGAGCACATTTATCAGTCTTTACACAGCTTCCCCTTTGAGAGACTTAAAGCTCCATATTGCGTCCTCAGCATATGCAGTAGTACTCCTCAACACCGTAAACAGACTTTGATGTGTAATGTCAGCAGGGACTTCCTCTAATAATGCTGCACATTGTTCGCTCCATCCTCAAACTGAACCTTACTCTTTCACTTGTTTTCTGTCTCCTTTTTTTTTCCAGCCGAGGCTGTGGACAGTGACCCCTCCAGGTAAACAGTGTGTTTACACAGCCAAGATTAAAGAGTGTATGACTGAGAGGCATAGAGACACGGAGAGAGCAGAGAGCACAAGGAGAAGAGGAAGGAGATTAACCAAATTTGAACCTAAACACGATTTTCTTTTATGTACTAAAAGCAGATTTTTGGAGGGGAAAAATACTAATAATATAACTGATAATAATAATTAGCAAACATCTGTAGGATATAACAACACCCATGGCATTAAGCATTTTATTTATTATATTCCCAGAATGCAAAGTGCTCGGTCAGTGCGTGTTCGGAAGTCCAGACCTGTTTCCCAATACTGCCACACACTCTTCACCTCAGACATAGTCTCCTACATAGAGGTAACACTCGTGCACACACACTCACATGCTAAAACAACAAAAAAAAAGAAGGAAAAAAACACGTTTTTCCTTTGAAAAAAACACTCTTGTCTTTGCCTCGTTTTTTATTTGCTTGCTGCACTGCGCTGCACTGCTGTTTAACCCTCCGAAGGAAGTTATTTAGAAAAGCCTGTCACACTGAAGCAGATCAACTGATGGGGGGTTTTCTTGCAGCACATGCACACATCGGCAGTCCATCCCCCCCCCCCCGTGTACTTACTGCTGCCTTCATGTGTATGGTAATGCTTATAGCATATCGCTGGCTTTCTCTCCATTCCCCCCTTTTATCTCTTCCTCTCTTGTGAAAGGGATTAAAATGCACTGGTCTCTTTGCTGCCTCCTCTCTCAACTCGTCTACTGAGTGTATGTGTGTTCAAGTCCGCCTCTTCCCACTGCTACTAAATCTTCATTCCCCTATTTTTTTTTTTTTTTTTTTACTCTGCCTCCTTTTCTAATCTGAGCTTTTTCTTTGTCTCTTCTCTGCTGTGCTTGGCGTGGTGCAGAAGAAGAAGGAGAATGTCTCGAACACAGGTAGCAAACTCCTCTGTGACTGCTTCTCTACTCTATGAAGGCCGCTGGGCATTTTCCCACAGTCACCAGGGCCGTAGCTGAAATTGTAGACCTGAGGTCATGTCCCTGGATTTTTGTCTGGGTTAAACAACCTTTACATTGATAGTTATTTTTGGAAAAAAAACATCTTTACTTTCTTGCCAAGAGTTACATGAAAAGATTGATACCATTCTTACATCCGCACAATAAATGAAGCTACAATGAGCAGCCAGTTAGCTTGGCTTAGCACAAAGACTGGAAGGAAGAGGGGTGCAGCCACCCTTCCCTAAAGGTAACAACATTTAGTTCCAGCACATAGCCATCTTCATGAATATCTATATTTCCTATTTTTTATGGATTAGATGAGTATTGAATAAGTATATATCAGATGGTCCTGTGATAAAACTGGGCTGTCTAAGTAGCAGAAAGACTCAAATATTTTGAAAATGCTGCTGCATAACAAGAGAAAACAGAGAAAAAAAAGCTGTGGTATTGTCTTTTGTTCAAAAGGTAGAGAAACTACAGCAACAACCAGCGCTGTGGATCAATAAATCCCTTGGCTGAAGGGTGATGTACTGCAAATTAGATTTTGCTTGTTTTTTTCTTTTTATCTGTTTTGAAACAGGAAGTAACATGGCAACCACATGATCACAATCAGTCTCATTTTACTTTTAAACAGAACACAAAACTTTGTTTCTGACAGTGTTTAAGACCTGAAGTAGGAAATGCAGAAACAATCTTTGTTCATATTTGATTATCCTTCGCTTTACTGTTTAATCTGAGTCCGACGAGCTGCCCTTCTCTTGATCCGAGAGAGAGAGTCTGTCTGTCAATCTTCTACACTCTTTGTGTCTGTGAAAAGAGGCCGACATAACTGCAGAAGAAAGATCTATTATTTACAAAGCAGCTCAATATTCAAAAAAAAGAATCTCTTGAAACAAACTGACTACGGAGCAAAGCTAGCTGCACAGGCTAATGGGTCTGCTAGCTTCACATTTTAACGGGCCGATGCAAGACTGGTGTCAATCTTCTTAACAAACTCTCCTCCCAAAATGTCAAACTACTTCAAGCATGTTCGATGTTTCATATACTGAATCCAGTGTAAGCATTTGAGGCCAACAAAACAACTACAGAAACGAGTTTTAGGTAACACGTCTATTATTATGTAAGAATCCTTATCAGAGTTACCTTAAATGAACTGTGTACTTAATAGTAATACCAAGGAAAAAAGAGACTTATTTCTTGTTATTTTAGGTCAAATTAGAACACTCAATGTGAAAAACCCAAATAATTTAGGTGTTTTGAAATCTCATTTCGGTGTCTGAGAGGATTTTAAAAGAGATTTTGACTCATGACTGTGATTCTTTACAATTCATGGTTCCGGCCCTGGCACCTTGCACCGACCAAAACACATAAAAAGCACTCAGTGTTGTTTTATTACTCACTTTGTGCTATTCCTCGGCTCTTGTAACCCTCTTCCTCTATTTATTAATCAGTTTCTTTGTGTTGTGTCCTCCTGTTATGGCTGGTATTTTTTATATCAATCTCTGTCCTTGCATCTCTGTCTGTTCTCTTTCTCTTCCCACTCTCCTCTCATCTGTCCATCTCCACTCGTCTGTCTTCTCCAGAGCTCTGGGCAGCAGATTCCTGTGGTGGTTGAGAGCTGCATCCGTTTCATAAACCTTCACGGTGGGTCAGTTTTTATGATATAGCAATGAACTATGCTGAGAGCCTTGGGTAGTAAAATGAGTAGGTGGAGGTACTTTTTTGTGTATATGTGCATAGTCCTTTGCATGGAATATCAGACATTTATTGTATTGTAAAATACGAGTAATATAATGTGAATGTATGTGTGTGTCAGGCCTCCACCATGAAGGGATATTCAGAGTTCCTGGGTCACAGAGGGAGGTTAACCTCATCAGAGATGCATTTGAGAGAGGTAAATGAGCTTTTGATTTGCATCACATTTTCATTTGGTAGAGAAAAGTAAAGTCATTATCAATTTCATTATCTTGTTTGTTTGTTTGTTTTTTATTTAACACACAGTTCTAAACAAATCTTGCATTTTAAACTTCTCCAACCTTCAGATTCAAGTCAATCAAAAGATTACCTTCCAAATTTCAGAAATGTGAGGTTCAGCTGAACAAGCCAACCACATCTTATGCACTCATAATTCACAGTCATTGAAACATATGAAGTTCACGTTTGGGCAAAAAAATATGCAAAAATCTGGTCTGCTCTTGGAAAGTGGCTACTTAAGCTTCTTTGTATGTTCCAATTAACACAATTAGGGGGTCCTTATGTCACTGTCACTGCACTCAGCAGTGATAATGTCACAAAGTTATGTAACAAATAATGTCACTAATCCCTTATCACAGTAATAAGCTTGATCAGTTTTAACTTTAGTCCTATGATAAGTGACTTTGTAGCTCTATATGGCTCTTGAGCTGCTAAAGTCTCCATGTTGTTCCCTAAATAGCTGCTATCTTTGTCAGCCTGAATGTTGGTGTTGGACAAGTAGTGTAGTGAGGTTTTTTTTTTTTTTTCCTGAAAATAGCTGCCTGCTGCAGACAAAAACAATACTCAATATGTGAGTGGTAAGTTGAGAGTGAACCAAAATAATGAGCCAAAAAATGGAGGGGCAAACTGCAGATTTAGTGAAAAGATCCTGTAGCTCCATCATTACGAGTTAGCTATTTAGCTATTCAATTAATTGTTCATGGAAAAATGTGATTGTAGTCATCAAGAAAAGGGTCATTTTTAGATTTTTACCTGCTTTTTCCAGTTTTGATCATAATGGCTACAATGTCTGCAGCTAAAGTGATAATTACAGCAATCTAGTTTCTGACATTTACTAATATATCACTCACAATAATTAGACACTGTCAGGAACACAATTTTCTGTGCTCTACTGTAACCCAGTGTTGCTACATGTACACATTCATCCCACATGTCTGTCTCCCTCCCTGCAGGAGATGATCCTCTGGCCGACGGTGAGTGCGACCTGGACTCTGTGGCCGGTGTGTTGAAGCTGTACTTCAGAGGCCTTGAGCCTCCTCTCTTCCCTTACAACAGCTACTCTCAGCTGCTGGAGTGTGTCCGTAAGACCCCCCTTATTTAACTTCAACGTCTGTGTTACTGTTTTCAGATCATGCAGGTTTTTATGTCAGCTTTTAATAATGTAGTTCTTTATGCATCGTTTGTTTTCTCAACGCTCATTTCTCCTCGATTTTGTAAATTCTCGCCCTTTTGTCCAACAGAAAGTGGGTGGACATTTTTATACATGAATTAACTGCTAATTTTGATGGTAGCTTGGGACACTGAGCTGCCTCTTCACTGCTGCTCCACAGTAACTCGTAACAAACACATGAAGCGTTGATGCAAGGTGGTGAAACTTCTCTCTCCACCGGTGCATCTCACTGTCTTGTTTTGCTCCCTGTTGTTATCTCTCCCCTTGTTATTCCTTTAGGCATACTCTGTTTCCAAAACAGAAACTCTGACTCACAATTTGCACAGCTAATCAAGGTTGTGAACCTGCCTGCCGGTTGTTTACTCCCCATAAATAATCAGATTTCCTAACAGTGGCCTCATAAATCTACCCAGCCACCTTTCCTAAGTAGTTCAAATACTTGTCACATGCCTTAATGTCAGAATTTGCAGGTGATAAATGCATCTCACAGAGTGTCGCATTGCTGCAGTGCGGGCATTTAGAGCCTGTAGCTGCGACAAATAAAACTTCTCTTGATGGCCACGTCTTTTGCTTTCACCCATCTCATCCATTTTCTCCGTGTTGATCAGAAATCGAGGGAGAGACGGAGAAAGCTGCCCAGATTAAAGCGATTGTCTCCACCTTCCCACGGCCGCTGCTCATCGTGCTGCGTTACCTTTTCGCTTTCCTCAATCAGTAAGCTACATCGTAACCCCAGTGTGGGACACTTTATCACTTTAATACCTGCTGTGATCATAAAACTCAGCAGCCATGACAAAAACAGCCATTCATTGTGTGTGTGTGTGTGTGTGTGTGTGTGTGTGTGTGCATGCTAACGCACGTGTGTGTGCTTTCCCAGTGTGTCTCAGTACAGTGACGAGAACATGATGCAGCCCTACAACCTGGCCGTCTGCTTCGGTCCGAGCCTGCTGAGGGGGATGGATTCTGATGACGCTGTTGCTAGGCAGCCACAGGTCAATGATCTTGTCAAGACCATGATCCTTCAACATGACATCATCTACCCCAGCCAATCGGAGCTGCCAGGCCCTGTTTATGAGAAGCACATGACTCTGGAGCAGGAATACTGGTGAGCAATGAATAGTTGTAATTTAATTATTTCTGTATTATTAGTTGCAACGAAAAGCTGTTAATGTTAGTATATGATTTCTTAATAAATACTTACATTGTGAATATGTGAAGCCCAAGAGAGGACAAAGTTTTAGCTGGCTAAATTATCTTGCCAGTCAAGACTTAAGCTGCATAAGTTCTGCAATAATTCATATTCTTTCTTAAATGATAAAATGGAGAGTAGTACTGTTCCCTCACCATTTATCAGTTTTGAAAAAATAATTGTAATATTGCTGCTAAGCCTCTAGCTGACATTAAAATAGTGGTAGCACTAGCTTATTGTTTGGTTATTTAGGTGTTTCGATTTATTCTATCAACCCTCAACATCATGTGCTTATGAACCTTTTGAAGGGTTGATTAAAAGTGCAAAGTCTTTCATTTCTTTAGAAACTCCACT
This sequence comes from Acanthurus tractus, assembly GCA_029783725.1. Taxonomy (NCBI): domain Eukaryota; kingdom Metazoa; phylum Chordata; class Actinopteri; order Acanthuriformes; family Acanthuridae; genus Acanthurus; species Acanthurus tractus. The sequence goes on along the minus strand of JAQNCA010000002.1, from coordinate 2,271,757 downwards.
GTAATAATTTAACCACCAGTATTATTTATTGATGTATCTTGTTATATCTTTGACTTCAACATTTTACCTCTTACCATGCTTCATCAGGTTCAGGGCCTGCTGGAAAAATGGTCTGATGCATTTGGTGAAGTCTGGTTGAATGATTGATTAATCTAACTTGAATTTTTGATCCAACTCTCTTCTATAATTTACGTTTGAAGATAATGTCATCCTCGCTTTAAAAAACTCTCCATTTATGTCTCTGCACTTACCTCTGTCCCTGGCTGACTTGTAGTAAATGTCTGACTGGGCAACAGCCTCACATTGCCCCAGAGATCTGTTGGTCATACTACAGTTTAAGACTCAGTCTGAGATGGGACCAAGTGCATAGAGCAGCTTCCCCCCTTAGACCTCTTTTCATGGCTCATCCTTTTGAAACTGAAATTCACGCCTTGCCAAAGGCATTTCTGTGCAGCTCGCAAACGCTTTGTGTAAAAACTGCTTAATACTATTAAGCTGATTTCTCACTAAATTCGAACACAAGCCTCCAGCCTATCAACGGAGTCCATGGAAATCTCTGACACCCGCTCTTGGGGAATTCTGTTAAACTGTTTTCTTCATTAACATTTATATACGTCTCTACATTCGCCAGAGTATTAACACTGATTTGCCTCCGTGTTTCCTGTCAAACACTGAGGTTTTAGGTTCACTGAACTTTGAATAGTCACAGGAGAATAAAGACTTACATGAAACCGCATAAGCAAAGTGAGGAACTGTACTGAGCCTGAGGTTATGCAGCTGGTCTGTGTGTCAGACGGAAGAAGAACTGTGCATGACCACTGACTTTCATTTTTCTGCTTATCTGCAGTGAACCAATCACAGAGGAAGGAGACGGAGAAACAGAGCATCTGCCTAGTGAGGATGGTGGGTACACACAGTATGCATGAAGACACACACATACAGACACATACAGACACACACAGTCAGAATTTTTTTTATTATTATTATTTGACAGATAAAATAAATGTGCCATTACTGTGAATGTTAAAGATGTAAATAATCATGAAGTAAAAATCTGATATTGTGACAGCCCCAAATAACCTGAATATATCTCAGAGCAGACTACTTTATATTTTGATGACCAGTTTAAATTACTATTCATAAGCAAACATAGTTAAGAGAATTCTAGAAGAGATTGATTGAAAGAAAGTGCCTCTGTTGACTTAACTGTGCTTGTGTGTTTGCTTGTGTGTACAGAGTTGGAGGCGGTGGCGATGTTCGACTATGTGGCAAGATCTCCAGCAGAGCTGTCCTTCAAGCTCGGAGAGCTCATCATCCTTCACAGCAAGGCCTCCTGTGATTGGTGGAGAGGAGAAGTGGGAGGGGTAAAGGGCCTAATCCCTCACAAGTATATCAGCGTGCTTGACGGGTGAGTGACATCTCTCAGAACAATTCCAGCAACCACTGACAACATGTTTGAGAGTCACTTCCATGACGATTGTTTCTGATAATGGAAGAAGATCTTAAAATGAATCCTGGGGGCATCCATCCCAGTTAGAGACAGTAAATGCCATTGGAGTCTTGTCTCCAGTAATTGGCTGCATTTGCTTCCAACAGAGTCCAATAATGTGTCGTGAGTTCCAGATTTTGTTGAATACAAAACAAGACAATAAAAACTAAATTAGTTTTTCCCTAAGTTAGCGCCATGGCCCCCATGGGGTGCTGTAGGGACTGGCAAGATATGTTTACAAGAAAACATAGAGCCAGAAAATGGTTAGGTTATCCTAGCTTAGCACAATGACTGGCAGCAGGGCAAAGCCTGGCTCTGTCCAAGGGAAATGTGGTATTATGTGCAAGGCTATCTTTGAGCCAGAAGCAGTGACATCCTCAGAGTAATTTAACACAAAACTCCAAACTTTTAAAAAACACAACAGGTCAGTGTTGGATACCTTAAACAAATAAGTTGTAATGTTTTATTTTAATTAACTTTTTAATAAATAAGCTTCAATAATTATCCGGGTTTGTAGGTGGAATATCTCCCTGTAGGAGGAGTCATCCTCATTGTTTCTTTTTTGTTTGTAGGCTTTATGTAAAGCTTTACTAGTAAGGAAAAGTAGATTTAAAAGAATGTCTTTCCTTACACAAGTGTGTTTACAGTAGTGTGGCATCATTACAATTTAAAAAAAACACTAGACAGGTGCCATTACTTAAAAAGATTTTTGCAACCACTGATTTTGACACTTTCAGAGAAGTATTTCAATGCAGATCGTATATGCTAAAATTGTATGGGAGTTCAATTGCACATCTCATTCATATAGCCTTATCTTTCCACAGTTACAGTTACCTTTAAGAATGTTTGATCAGGGGTTGGACAAAATAATAGAAATACCTTAATTAAAGCAAAGACCTGCTAAAACAAATACCACTCTCAGTTAACATAACACTCAGGCTCAACCAGAATTGATATTTTACTGTGATATTCAAACGTGCCATTTGTAAAATCCCAGTACCTACCACAATGAGATGGGGGGCAGTGTTGCACCCAGTTATTTTGTACTGTAACACAACTGTAGCAATATTTTCTTCAAATATTTTATAGGCAAGTTGCAATGCGGGTTCCCAGCTTTGAATCTTCTCTCACGTCATAACAGTAATGCAAAGCTGCATAGTGCTGCAAAGTGTTCTGAGCAAGTTTATTAGCTATCAGTCCACAGAACTGTACAATCGCAATTTACTGTCATTGGTATATACTTTCTAATGCATTCAAAAAGGACAGTAGAGCAAGAATGTGCTAATTTCACGCAATACTGAAGCTCCGACTCAGTCCCAAAGATACTGCTAACATTGTGTGGTTGTGTCAGTAACTGCCAACGCAACAGTCACATCAAGTCGTCTGGAAACATTACAGTTTATTCTGTCATCATTTACACTGGAGAATTTATTTAAATTCTGTAACACTGTCGATGCCAGATATATGTTTCCCTTAACAGCCAACATTAATTGTTACCTACAATAAAAAAGAAACAAGGCAAGTTTAGCATCAGACTTTATGTTTTTCTCAGTCAGGAGCTTTCTCCATCGTGGAGAAGTCACGCCATTATTTACACTGGTCTTAGATTACAGAGAGGCTTAGATTACAGACTGTTTTTCGCCAGCCTAATACATTTTGTTCACATTAGCAACATACACTAGCTATCTAACTAAATAACTGAGTAGCTTTTAGCATGTAGCAGCGGTTCCCTTCAACTGGCTGGACTTTTTTGTTCTGCTGTCTGCAGCACACCAGAGGCTGACATGAGTCAGTATCGACATCTAGTGGCTGAAGCTGTATTACAAGAAAATAGGGACTGTACCTTGAGTGCTTGGAAGTCTGTATCTCTGCAATGCCATATATTTGCATGATACTGAAGCTGTAACTTCTGTACGCTCTGTTGATTTGAATAGTTCATTCTTTTATTTTTTAAAATGAAAATTTCTTCAAGATTTTCAAAAGGCACCTTTAAAGAAGTTTGGATTTTCTTGTATGTTTGGAGGAGATCCAATTTAAAAAGTCTGGTTACTCTTTATTTAATCCTCTTTCTGTTCCCTCCTACATTTGTTTTTTCCCTGAATCTATCTTATATCTAAACTTGTACCAGCTGTACTTTCTGTAGTAAAAGACATGTATCATATATCTCCCTCTCTTCTCGTCCTCCCTCAGGTCAGAGCGAGGTAAACGAGAGGAAGGAGGAGGAGGAGGAGGAGGAGGAGGAGGAGGAGGAGGAGGAGGAGGCAGCACTGGAAACCTTACAGTAGAAGATCCACAGACAGAGAACACAACCCGGTACACACACACACACACACACACACACAAATACACACATATGCACGCAATTGAATGCACCCTTCAATTAAGAATGCATTCACACAAACAAACACATACAGCAATAGACCTTGACAGCAAAACACACACTTTGTTATTTTCACATTCATGTACACAACCGGTCAAAAGTTTGGGATCACTTTGAATTCTCTTGTTTTCAATGGAAACATTGACATTCCTGCAGAGGGAATATAGAAAACATAGCTATAAACAGGACATGATGACATTGTCAGGAGGAAAATAATGGGAATAATGTTTTTAATCAAAATTATGACTTTGTACTTCAAATGTTGCCTTCATCATAATAACCACATTTTGCAGCAGTTACAGCCTGGCAGACCTTTGGCATTCTAGCTGTCATGTTTTCTTGGTAATCTGATGGTCACCCAGACCCTCACGCTGCCTCCACTGTGCTTGACAGGTGGTATTAAGCGTCGGTGTGGCATCTGAGGTGGTAAATGAGAGATTTGTATAAAGTGAGAAGGGGTCTTGAAGAAGGAAGGCCATCATACCCATGCCATGGCATGCTCTGTGGACAG
>JAQNCA010000002.1:2242253-2254693 GCA_029783725.1 Acanthurus tractus | reverse complement strand
TACTGGGATTACTGGAGAACTTTTTAAAAGCAGCAGCTTTTTTAACAGCTGTTTTAACAACAACGGATGTCACAGATTTGAGCAGCTCCTACATATCCAACAGTTAGAATGAATCATCTAAGATCAAGTGTATTAGAAGATCGAATAGAATAGAAAGATTCGAATAGAAAGAACGATTAAATAAGAAAAATTTAGACTCTCCATTTGTTTTATTGACATTAACTCAGGAGAACAATCAAATGAAACCCGAATAAATTCAGTGGCTCTCCTTTCTTTGTAGTGCATTAATGATCTGAGCAGAGGATCTACCCTTCTTTCTTCTTGATCAGTTTTACTTTCACGCTGTTAGTCATTCTTAAATCGGTCGTTGCTGTGTACATCGTAATTCCGACGGTTTTTGCGGTACACGAAGGCATCATAGGTACTTGCGAGTTACCCGGCATGCACCTCGTCGTCGTCGCCATTTTTCTTGTTGTATTGTGGTGGGAACGGAGGACTGTCTGTACAGTTCTGAGAAAATCTCAACATTTTCAGTATTTAACGCTCTTTTCTGTTATTATTGTAGTAAATTCATCCTAAGCAAGCGGCGAGGACAAAAAAAGGCAACATGGCGCAGTACAAAGGAGCTGCCAGTGAGGCAGGGAGAGCCATGCAGCTGATGAAAAAACGAGAAAAAGAAAGAGAACAGCTTGAGCAACTTAAGCAGAAGATCGCAGAGGTTTGTAATACTCAACCCTTAAGTTATAAAGTATTGATTTGTATGTCACTGAAAGCTTATAAGACTTTTTTTGTAAAAAAATAATTAGCAGTTACAATTTACAACGCGAGAGCCCTGTTGAACTGTGTCATTGAAGGGGTCGCCGTCACTGTAACTACTGTACCTACTCATCATTTTAACTAAGTTTATCGTACTTGCAGAGCACTTACCTGTTTCCAAAGTTTGCATCGTTTACATTAAAGAGTCTTTAACTGACTCATGAGTCTCCGATAGGTGCCCTATTTGCCAAAATGCTTTAAAGACTTTCATAAACCTGCACCTGCTTGTTATGTCTCTGTGTGTTTCCTTCCAGGACAACATGGTCAAGTCCAACATTGACAAGAAATTCTCAGCTCACTACGATGCTGTAGAGGCAGAGTTAAAGTCCAGCACAGTCGGTAATTATCTTTGCACATGATCACATTGTGTTCTTATATTGTGTAATGAAAGAAAAAAAAAGGCCTGGACAAGCATTAGATGTACCTCAATTAATGTCCAATATGGTTTTATCAAAAAGGAGAACTGGGTTAAAGCTAAGCTGATGCAGTGTTGTTACAGAAATATAAAGATTGTAATTTTGCATGGTTGCGTCCTTTCTTCTAATTTCATCTAACGTTTTAATAACACGGATTAAGAGAACATATGCAAATGATTCTGTTCTGACCCGCTTTAATGTCCTGATCAGGTCTGGTGACGCTGAATGACATGAAAGCCAAGCAGGAGGCGCTGGTGAAGGAGAGAGAGAAACAGCTGGCCAAGAAGGAGCAGTCCAAAGAGCTCCAGCTGTGAGTGTTTACTGCCTGTCTGTCTGGCTCCTTTACACACAGTAGCTTTGGTTGTTGATACACAGCACATGGCTCTACACTAGTCAGATGTTTGATTTAAGCTGTTGTAAATGTCAATCACAGAAAGCTGAACCTCTGGTACACATTAATGATAAATTGATGGTATTAAGGTTTCTGGTAGCAAAACAAAATATATTATCGCATCAAGACATTCAAAATACATCGGACACGAAATATCTCACCAGAAAAAAAAACCCAAAATAAACTATGCTAGTCTTGCAGATAATGCCTTAAAAAGATATATGATGGAAAGCCCGATTGATTGGCTGCCAAATGTTATTGCTTCGTTTTCAGTAAAATTATGAAATGAAACGACTGGAATTAATTCTTTCTGGTCAAAAATCACACGAGAGGAAAGGGGGATATCATTGACTAATAAATCAGCACTGCTCCACTTTTCATTGCGTGTTCTATTAAGTTTTGTGGTACGCTGTAGGTTCTCTATTTTCCTAATACATCACTACAACTGAACTCTCCCTTCCTGCAGCCTCTTGCCCGCCTTAAACGTTTAAACACTGACTTCTGCCCCTCGGCACAAGGGACAGTGAGGGACCTGGCCATGGACTGTGTCATCGCTAGTTGCTTTTTAGAAGTAAAGTCTTTAAGAAGATCGTCATATGTATCAAAATCTAGTGAGAACACAGCACAACACTTTTGGAATGATCATGTGCTAAATCAGGGTGTGTACAGAGGAAGGGCTGATCTGTGGCAGCTCTATAATGGAATATGGTCTGTTTACCTAATGAGTACTTACAACTTCAAATAACATGTTTATTAGTGTGTTCTTAAGACGTGTCGTCTTTCAGTGTTGGGAATTTTAATTTTAGATAGTGGGACAAAAAACCGTCAGTCACAAGGCTTTTTTAACAAAAATCACAAAAACCGGTCCCTACCACCCCACTGTGGAATAATAGAGAGCATGCTGGTGTAACGGAGCATAACAAGGCATGATTTGCATGACATGTCACACTGCATCTGGTGTTGCCTAAAACTTTATTGTTAGACAACATTTTCTACACAGTGGCATAACAAATAATAACAGTATAATTGGCCTGTTAAATTGGGAGAGTTAGAGGTCCCGGACTTTGTTTATTGGCAGACATTTCTGATCGCTGTTTCATTTCTTCTTTGAGCTGCTAACTGTTCTGCATTTTACGTATTGATTCGGTAAGGACCTAATAAAATCTTTGATTTTTCATATTTAGAAGATGCTGAAAAGCTTGTTAGAATGTTAGAATTTGTTCTTGGCTACAGATTATTTGTTCAGTGTCTTAACATGCAACTACAGAGGACATTTCTGTCTAATAGGGGTGTTAAAAAAAAAAAAACATGGCTGATGTTTTACAGTCATTTCTTTTCCAGGGTTTGTAGGTGCCAGTAGAGATTTCTTTAACAAGTGCACATATGCCCACCTGAGTAATTTAGGCACAACATGTCGCATTGCGTTGTTGTGCGACACGATTGATGTAATTTTCCTGTAAAATAAATGAGCCCCTTCATTCAAGGTCCTTGGCGTGAAACAACAAGAAAAGGCACATTTACATGGCAAGTTTTGAAACGATAACCTGTGTCCACACAAACATCGTCCTCATGATAGCACGGATTTTCATATCTTCTTCATACATAATATTGTAGATGTTTTTCCATAATTCCGTGCTGTTACTGGATCCCTTGCCTGCTCAGTGGTGGAACATCATGGACCTCTAATTCTGCCTTTAATATTGAAACATTCCTGCCTTGTATGGGCTGTGTAAAAGGGGCTGTAGTGAGGCTCTCCAGCCTTCTGTTTTTCCAGCGCATCAGATAAAAATCCAGCAGCTGCAGCAATCAACAGTTTTGTTTTCAAGGTTGCATTCCTAAGAACTTTTTCCTGGAAGAATAAAATGACATTAAATATAAATCATAGCTCTGGGTGGTATCCAGCCAGCTCGTCTTTCCAACCATAAGACAGCCAGAATGAGAGATGCTATTTATCAATGGAAAAATCTAGATCTTGTTTTTTTGGGCACATGTCAATGCATTTGTTTGCTAATAAATACTGAAATAATAATACAAAAAAGGAATCTTGCACATTAAAGGGGCATTTAAATTATGTTGAAAAATATAAGACAGTAATTAAAAATTATCATGATGCATTTTTCAATTGATCATTCCTGACTATTTTTCATGCTTATGTGTTTGCAGCAAGTTAGAGAAACAGAAAGAGAAGAAGAGAAAGGAGGAGCAGAAGAGGAAAATAGCCAGTTTATCATTTAATCCTGAAGACGAAGGGGATGAAGAGGAGGAAAATGACGAGGAAGAACAAGACTGTAAATAAAACGATGTTAAGACCATTAAAGCACGAACAGGAAGCGCGGTCTCAAAGCCGCTGCTTCTGGCCATGAAACAGTCATGCACATAAATCTCAGCTAAACTGTTATTTTCACACTTAATAGATGTTAATCCAAACATTTGTCTAACAGATGTTTGACTTTGTCACGTAGACGCTCAAGTCAAAAAGAAGAAACTGGGGAAAAATCCTGATGTGGACACAAGTTTTCTTCCCGACAGAGACAGAGAGGTGAGGTTTTCACTGTCTGTTTTGTGTGATAACATTGGATAGTTTTTTCTTTAATATTTTCATTTGTGTTTTAAATGGAGCCCCTTAGATGTGTTTAGCGATGTGTCATCACATTGCCAATTCAAATATAAAAACATACAAACTCAGCAATAATAAGGGCTCGAGGTGACTTGAAAATACCATGCAAACTTAGCCAGTAGCCAAGGCTGTTTTCCTCAACACAAACAAAACAGATGCTGGAATCATTTTGCTCCCATGAGGCATTTGATGAAACTTCGGTTATGTGACACTTGTTGCCGGTAGCATTTTCACCTATCAGTAAATAATTTGTTCATAGCTTAAAACAGTGGTGATGTTAACCATTTTAATAATGTGATATTCCCATTGGCTTTGATTCTAGTCTGTAATGATGTTTGAACTCTTCTTAAATCCTTCGCTTTGTCTGTTTCTTGTGTTCAGGAGGAGGAGAATCGTCTCAGAGAGGAACTCAGGCAGGAATGGGAGCTCAAACAGGAGAAGATAAAGAGTGAGTGACAAAATAAGGCAAACATGCATAAACGCAAACATTATTTTACTGATATTCAGAAGCATATCCAGATACCTTTTATGTCACATAAAAAATTCCTTCTTTTTTTTGCGTGTTTTTTTGCACGGAAAACACACACACACTCACTTTTGATCTTTATCGAAAAAATAAAAGTGTGTATGTTTGCCAGGTGAGGAGATTGAGATTACATTCAGCTACTGGGATGGCTCGGGACACCGAAAGACTGTCAAGGTAAAGCATGATGGGTGTTAATTCCAGCAGATATTTCTGAAAAATAATATCACACATTCCCATCATTCCTTTGGTTACACAATGTACTCAACATAGTGGTTATTTTCCTCATGTTTTTTAATATGTCTGTGTGTTTTTCCCCCCTCAGATGAAGAAAGGCAATACCATCCAGAACTTTCTGCAGAGAGCTTTAGAGGTCCTGAGAAAGGACTTCAGTGAGCTCAGGTGAGATGTTAAAGGCGAAACAAGTCTTAACCAAACATCACTGTCACTACTAACAAATAGTTTAGAGAGTGCAGAGAAACAATGTGACTGTCGGGCCAGGTTTGACTTCTTGGCAGAAGACCTTGTTTGTTTTTTTTCAGAGCACTCTGCAGTTTGTTTCCGCTGTAAAAGAGCTGCTTTTTCACTTACACAGTCTGAAAACAGCAGCTGAGTAGTTGTACCGGGTTCAGAAGAGAGGACAAGTTTGAAGATTATTTTTTACTTTGGAAGTGGGTGTAACAGAATAAATTCACCAACTATATCCACTTATTAGCTTTTTCTACATCTTCCATTAATTCTCAGTCTATTCATGAGACTGTAGGATGTAGTAAAAAGCTAAGAGATAAACCCACCTAGTCAGTGACAGACATGTATATTATACATTTTAACACCAAGGTTGGGCAATGCAGCTGCAATGACCCCTATCTTTTTTTTTTTTTTTTAACACTGAACCAAACACCAACAGCATAATGCCGCCCCAGTGTGCATTTTTTAGATAACATGCCAAAGCTGCAGATCACTATGAGTAGGGATGCACGATAACTGTTTTTTAAAACCGATACCGATAACCAATAACTTTCAGCTCCTAAAGGCCGATACCGATAACCGATAACACACACATATACCTAAGATCATGACATAAATACTATGAACAAAACCAAAAACAGTTTTGACTCTTTTAATGAAGAGAATTTTTTTTTTCCAATGAAAAACTGTTGGCAAGCCTCTCAAACATTGAGAAAGAGTTTTTCTGATTATGCCGACATCACTTGAACACAGCATTCACTGCAGGTCATTCGGGTCTCAGCGGGAGCGAGGCACTGCCATGCTGACAAAAATATTTATGTTATCGGGGCTATTCGTTATGATATCGGACTTATCGGAATGACGTCATAATTTCCTGTTATCGGCCCGTTAGTTATCGTGCACCATGAGGCATGATAGGGGTGATGTGTAAAAACAACAGCTTTTTTTGATCAGCTTTTGCATTTACAAACAAAAACAGCAGCATATCATGGTCACAACAATCATTTCTCTGTTATGTTGTATGTTGCTGCTTTTTCGGTCTCCCACAGTTGAGTGAGACGCTGACACTGTTACAGCTCTGTCTCGGCATGCTGGATCCGCTTTTTGCCGGCTTTTGTAACTTGTATAATATGGTGATTCACAGTAATTGTGCAACATTTCCACCTCATGCTGGCTCTGAGGAAAACGGTTTCACTGTCTTTATTATCAGCCCCTCTTATTTTAATCACTGCAAACATAAATCACTGTTGTCTGCCACACCGTTTCCTTTGATACAACCAGGAATCACCAAAGTCAGAAAATTCTCTTCTTACATTCAGTCCCGTTTGGAAGCAAGTTGATCTCAATATCATATTGAAATTGATTTCTTCTCTGCAGGTCTGCTGGAGTGGAGCAGCTGATGTACATTAAAGAAGATCTTATAATCCCACATGTGAGTACTCTGTACTTTACGAACACGTCCAAGACAACCACAGCTCAACCGTTGCCTCACTTTTTTTGGTTTGGCTTCTCCGCATTTAAAGGAGCCTGGAGCCTCACAGCAGAGTCAGTGCCTGTAATTTAATAACATCTTTGTACTCTCCAAGAAACACGAAAAAGCTTGACTAGATTCACGCTGTGACGCTCCAGTAGACTTCTTATCCCATTCAATTCGTAGCATTGCCCAGATTTATCAAATGTGAGGAAACTAGATTTTGTTTTTCAGTTCTGTCTTTAGTTTTTGTGCGACACGATATGTCTGTCAGCCTTTTTTAATCTCTATTATGAAATTGTTCTTGAAGGTTTTAATTTCAGTCAACCTTGTTATTCAGGGGGTAAAACAAGAAATAATATCAACACCATTCACAGATGGTTATCTTGCCTTGCACACAATTCCCAATCTGTCTTTGGTTTGCTTAACTGGTCAAAAAATGAAAAGGCTTTTCAATGTCTTCCATTCCATTTATGGAAAAACTTACTCATAGATGAAAATTCATAATTGACTCAGCCCCATGCTGATGTAAGGTCAGGTGAACTTTATAAGTTCAATAAACATTTCTGGAGCTTCCTAGCACAGCAGCATTGCAGCAATCTGCTAAGCAACTGAAGTGCTTCGGGCTGTTTTGAAAAATATACAATACAACCCAAAAAAAGTGCGTCGTACAGTTCCTTCTGATTGTTCCAAGTGGCAACAAAGTGAGCGGAGAGGTTAGTTCACAGGATTTGACCTCCATACTGACCCAGGCAGCATGGAGCATAGATTTACAGCCCAATGATGAACGTGGAAATTGGGAAGTGATTCGCCGTGCACCTTGTGTTCATTATTCCAAATATACAAAAATAATATTGAGCTTTGAAAAAAAAAAAGGCCCGGGACATTGAAAGACATTGCAGTTAATGTCATGAATGTTTATGCTGCGACTTTAATCAGACTGACAGCTGGCACATTTGTTCACTCAACACTTCATCTGTTTGTGTTATTCAGCACCACAGCTTTTATGACTTCATTGTAACCAAAGCCAGAGGAAAATCTGGTGAGTGAGCGGCTTGCTTTCATCCCAGAGATTTACAATGCTTTCACTGGCTTCTACATGTTGAAATATTTTTGATAGCAACATGTGGAACAATGTGAAGCTGTGTTTCCTGCCTTTTCACGACATTGATCTTTTTTTTCCCTTCAGGTCCTCTCTTCAGCTTTGATGTCCACGATGATATTCGGCTGGTGAACGATGCCACTGTGGAGAAAGATGAGGTGAGGATTTCGTTTCAAGTATACAGAGAATATGAGATAAAATTCTCAGAAATGTTCGGTTGATGTTGACCAAAAAGAGACTAAAAAAAGAGGCTCAAAGGGACTGAAATGACCCGCAGATGCTCAGTTAATCATCTCTGTGGTACAATCTGCAATTTCACCACAAGATGTCACTAAATCCTTCACACTGGACAATAAATGTGATGGATAACAAAACATGATGGTGGAAATGTAGCCTGTAGTAAAATATCCTGTCAGCGTCATTTAGTGTCATTTGTTTAATGTTTTGTTATGGGTGGGTCTCTAGGCCCAAACAGAACAGTAATATGCAGTCTGAAATGCTCTGTGTCTGCATTTAAAAACCGTGTCAAAATTAAACATGTTGTGCTCTTTTGCATGAAGTCTCATGCAGGTAAAGTGGTGCTAAGGAGCTGGTACGAGAAGAACAAGCACATCTTTCCTGCCAGTCGCTGGGAGCCCTACGATCCTGAGAAGAAATGGGACAAATATACGGTGAGAGTCAGCACGCTTTGCCCGGAGAACAAACATTTAGAACAACTAACATGTATCTCCTGAAGTAAATTGATAAGCAGTTAGTCAGAGATTAACAATATTGTGCAAATTTTTAGAAACAAGTGAAATGCAGCTGAACCTGTGTGAAATATGTAGCTGCTTATCCAACCAGGCTCAAAGTGAAAGTGAAAGTTGTCTGGAATTTAACCTGTCTGGGTGACTGTGACCATTATATGACCTCACTTTCATGCTTCTCTGTTGGGGTGAAACTGCCAGAGAACCTTGAGGCGACCAAGATAACAGCCATGTTGTAATTTTATTGTTAAGCAGGGCAATAATTTGTTCATATAACCTTCATATAATTGTGACATGATAATGCTCCTCCCTAAAGTCATGGCAGTAAATATTTCTAAAAATAATTTCAGCATAAAATAAGAAATACTGAAGAATGTGAATCATACTCTGTTGTCTCTGCTATAACAATGAGACAAATGCAGACAAACAAACCTTTTTTAATAGATAAATGGATTCTAGTTTGTGAAATTTTCTTTAAAAGCATAATAATTCCCTGAAATAGCCATTCTGTATTAGACGTCCTGTTCCATCTGTGAGTAAATGTTGCTGTCAGACAAAACGAGCAGACAAATTTATTTACGTTATTTGTCATTTAATTTAAGGGCCTGCAAAATCAGCAAACAGAACATATCGGTAGTAAAACTGTCAACAAGGTATTATCAGAGCAGTACTTTGACACAAAATAGAACAGAATGATTTAACATGAGGATAGATGCTAAATAACATCTCTCTAAAGCAAAGTGGTCCATGACTTACATGAGAGGTGGTCATGTGACAGTAACAGAAATGTTAGACATGATAATATTTTAGTCTACAGATGGTGATATCACACTGTCGGGTACAACAGAGGACTATACAGGCTGAAATATGCCAAAAAAGAATAAAACAAAAATCTCAGTAGACTAACAACAAAAATAATCATTAAAGTGAGGAGAATATTTATTTTGCACTAAGACTGTCCTATTTTGTTAAACTTCAGGCAGAGTAGGTCATTGTTATTGGGTGTTATTGATGATGAGGGAATGATAATTATAAATTAGAGGCCTCTAGGGGGCACCAAATGTGTTTCAGCATATTGAAGTTTAGATGAGGGAAGATGATTAAAACGAAAATATTACTTGACATGCCCATCTTTCTCATTGTCTCTCAATCAAAGCATTCTTTATTATACCATAAGCTCATAAAAAAAATCAACTTTTTGAAAAGGAAAGGCCCTGATGAGCTGACCAACAGCCCAGCTGACGGAGCTGATGTAGCTGCAAGAAAAAGCTCAGAAGTAGGCCTGCACGATTCAGGAAAAAATATGAATCTCGATTTTTTTTTTAGCTTTGAATTGAAATCACGATTTTCTACCACGATTTTTTTTTTCTCACAAACTGAAATGTTTATTTTACTACCTAGGTTTTCAGCAACTTCCATTTCGCGTTCATTTGTTCACTGAGTTTTCCTTGCGATTGACGTTAATTCGGCAACGCCCAATCCCTCCTCAGAAACATTCAACTCAGCTATTTGATTCTGCTTGCCGTGAATCACGTGACCGAAAGGCGCTTTGTCATTGGATAAGGGAGAAGCCTTGGAGCGCTTGTTTACAACTCTGACACATGCCGCCGGCTCTTCGAAAAAAAAAAAATCGACGTAACTTAGAAATGAAATCGCATGTAGGGGTGAATCTACATCAAGGTTCTAAAACGATTAATCGTGCAGGCGTACTCAGGTGTATGAGCGGCATTTCTCACCGACTGACCAGTAGTTTAAGCAAGGTTACCAAGTATGGCAATGTATTACACTCTCCAGTTATGGTTATAGATTTTTTTTTTTATTAATTACAATTTTATTTATTTTTTAATGAAGGAAACACATGGATAAAACGTGCAAATTGAACTAAAAAGATTATAGATGTAGGCATTAGGTACTAGCATAGATGATATGATTTTTGATACCAAGGTGAAAACAAGGGTAACACACACAAACAAGCCAACCCACAAAATAATTCAAATAAAATAAAACAAACAAACAAAAAAAGGGGGGGGGGGGGGTTAATGCAACAAAAAAAAAAGACATTTCAGAAAAAGTAGCTTAATACACATATTGTGTGCTGCTAAAATAAAGTAAACTTGAGCAGGAGAAGCGGAATGTTGGTCTAAGAAGGGTTGCCAAAGTTTGAAAAAAAAATTAAATCTGCAGCCACAAAGGAAATGTTGAGTTTTCTCTAATTTCATGAAGGATAAAGTATCCTTTATCCAGTGGGTATGAGAGAGGGGACGAGCATCAGAGTGACCCGTCTGGTTCTGAGAAAGAAGCTACAAGTTCAGTGAAATATGACGGCAGTGAAATACCAGTGGGTTGGAAACCAAACAAACCAAACAAAGGGTGAGGGGTGTCTTTCTGCAGATGTGAGGGCTGAGAGGGAGTCATAAACAGACTTCTAAAAGAGAGTCAGGGTGGGGCGAGTTCAGGACATGTGGACAAGATTAGCTGGTCCTCACTGACACTTGTCACATTTTGGACCAGTGGCAGGAAAGATGCGGGTTTGTCTTTTGGCCAGTGGGCTCTTTGAATGTAAAACTCCTCATGATGAGCACAACAAAAAGACAGGTGGATGCCTTTCACATCTCTAAGCAAGCGATAATTCATTCTATATAAATGCCATTCTTTTAAATCACTCACACCTGCCACATAAGAGCAAAATGTTCATGCCAGTGGTTTCTGCACCAGAATATCTATTAAACACATAATATCCAGCTGATTTTTGGTAAAAAAATAAAATGGGCACATTTGAGGGTCATCTTGTGAAGAATTTGAAAAGCTTTGTAGTGATGGATTCTAACAGCGAGAATATATTTTTATTTACTTCTAATGCAGTTCAGGAAAACATGTGTCTTTTAAAGAGGTTTCACCACAGTAAATCAGAAATCATTATCTGTTCCGAGAAATACTTCTTAAAAGTCCTGAAAGAATGAATTTAAATGATCCTGATGGGTAAAAGCAGCATGTTGCCATTCAGTGTGGTGGAACTGCCAACCTTTTCTCCCATTAGCACAACTCACCACCACAAATCCCTGATCCATATACAGGCTGTTTTCAGCCAAACAATGAAAAGAGAGCAGCAATCATTCATTTGAACAAAACCAAACAGAATAAATAATATTATTCCTAGAAGAGCGTAAATGTTTGGTTGATGATTTGGACAAGATGTGCTTCATTTTCAAGGAGTAACTTAATATTTTGCCTGTTTGTTTTTCAGATCCGGTGAAACCGCTGACTTCTCACTTCCTGGAATCCCTCACGCAAACTTTTTGCTGTAAATTTCCATCTTCTGTCACTCTATTACAAAATTTTTTTCCCTCAATGCTTTATCAACATTTGATATTCTTCATTTTATTAAGTATTTGAAATACTAGTTTCCCAAATGTACTTGAACTGCCAATGCAATTTTTCCCGTGAAAACAACCCCACATTCATGTGTATATAGCTCCTAAACATGTTGTAGCACATGTGCTTAATAAAAATGAAATTGGCCATGACTCACCTCCCTAAAGAGACAAAACTTGTGATTATTTTGGCACCTACACTGAAATGCTTTTGCTTCTTGTTAAAAAAAGATGTTTGTCATACCTGTGTGTGTGTTTATGTCAAGCGTGATCACAGTTTTCTTGACTACCTTGCTCCCGCCGCGAAATGAACCCGTCCGGCAGCCAAACTGTTAATACATGCATGTTGAGCCTCCACCCGTAGCCTCAAGACACCACTCCCCTCATGTCTCTCCCTCCTCCTAAGGTCCTGCCACTAACTCCTTGCGCTATCCAAGACACTTTTACATCAGCTCTCTCTGAATGCACTGTGTGGCAGCTTCTCACAGCCACTCAGTGTAGTGCGTATGTGCGTATGTG
>JAQNCA010000002.1:2194058-2207078 GCA_029783725.1 Acanthurus tractus | reverse complement strand
GGATTTTCATTTACTTAAAACAAGAAATCTTTGTCACCTCAACTGATGCACAAAGATGGCTTTAGTGTCATGGCCCCCAAACTCAGAAAACACAAGCACCTGGCGTCAGGCCATTACTGCACAATAAAAGCCTTAGCAGCACCTCTAATGCCGCACGTCGCTGCCTGTCAGCTCTGAGTTCACTTTCCTCGCGTGGTTTCCCTCTACCGGCGCGGCGACAACATGACCTTGTTGATAAAGTTGACGATGGCGGACGCAGGTTGTTCGGGGTCCAATTCGGCAAACAGGTGACAAACATTCTCTGCTAAGCTGCCTGGCTTCTTGGCGACAAAGCCAAACACCCTGAGGAGGGGGGAGGGGGGGTGAAAGGCAAAGGCCAAGACAGAGGAAGTGAGAAATAAGGAAGAGATAGCAGAGAAGTTGCTGAGCATGAGGGGAAACGAATTGCACAACGTCATGTACGTAAAGGCAACACTTGGTCATTGTAGAGGCCTAAAATAAAAGAATTAGTGTTATGTAACATGGGGTTATGTGGGCTTGATTTTTCATTGTTAATTGTGTTGGCTGGAATGCTTTCTGCCAGGGCTCTCCTCTCACACAACCTGATGCCATGCAGAGCCTCTTACATCACCAACTTTTTGAAGTACATACAAAACACATGCGCACAATCAAACGTTTTTTTAAACAAAAACAAATGAAGCACTTAACCACTTACTTAACACCGGTGTTGTCTGGGTTAGTCCACCTAAAGCCGAGAGAGAGAGAGAGAGAAAGAGATAGAAACCAGACTCAAACATTCACACACAGGCAGAGCTTCCAAACGAGCTGACGCAGCTGCAGCTCAGCCACAGCCGGCATGCTTCCAACCGAAGAGACTCGTCTCTCATGCACATTTAAGTTTTCATGGGCACTAACAAATGCATCCATGCGAGAGCTCACAGCAACATATGCAGTGAATGATCATGGGTGCAATGAATGAATGCGGTGATGCGTCTATGATTTCTACTCTCAACTACAGCTACAAGAAATCCAGTAGGATCCTCAGTGTCTTTGAGTGGCCCACCTCCTGTCCTTGGGATCGATGCTGCTGAAGGTCACGCTGTTCACCGGGTAGTGTCTCCTGAAGAAAACCCTGGGACATGAAACATTCAGAGGACAGGACAGAAAGCCTTCAGTCGCAGCAACAGTGCTGTCCATTTCTTAGGTAATAATGACATAATGAAAGTGTTATTGGTAATATTTTTAGGAGAACATTTAGTGTTTATTATGAATCAGATGACATTACAGTGATCCCTACAGGTAAAATGTGTTATTACATCACAGAAAAGGGTTAGAGTAAGGTCATGGGAGGAGCTAACTGTGAGTGCAGAAGATGCAAGTATTTATATATAACATCTATTTGTAATTAGATATAACTTATATCCCACTTTTTTACACAAAGTAATCTCTCACCTGCGCTGGTTGTCAGTAAGTGTGATACCCTGGGATGTCACCTTGAACTGCACAACAGTTGCAGTTGGGCGTGGATTACGGCCCAGGGAAGCATCTGTTGCCTTGGCGATGGCCTGAGGACCAGTAAGAGACTCTGTTTCCACGGAGTTCAGGTAGAGGACGTTGCAGGCTGGGGGGGGGGACAGACAGACAGAAAGACGTGAGGTGAAGGGCAGACCTCAGAGCCTTTCCTCGGCACTCTCCTGGCTGCTGCACATCAACAGCGTTTTTGTAAAAGATCCACTGCAGTTAATTATTGTAGCATTGTTTTCATTTTTTTTCCCTGATACCTACATTTGTAGTAATATTGGTAGATTGGAACGGTTAGTTTGTGCAATATATGCAGAGTATCCTATTTGTTGAATAGCATTCAATTGATAAACAGAAGCACTGTGCGGAATTACAGCTTTACAGTGTAAAAATAATAAACTCTGCCTGTGTAAAGTATAAACGTACATCATAATGTGTCGTATATGGACAGACGACAGGATGGAAAACTCACCTGCTCCTTGTTTCAGCAGGTCAGCAGCTGTGCTGATGTTGCTCACTGGTTGGATCTCCTGCACCTCTCCTATCAGATCTGACAGCAGGGAGACAAAAAGGAACCAATGAAGTATGTATCAATTAAGTAAGTATGTATAATAAACATGAACACCCTGTAAATCACTCATTCTCTTAACGTAGAGTTTATTACTGAAAGATTTGTGCTTGGTTTAGGGTTAAGGTTCATCTGTTGAATTAGATCAACAGCAGATTAATCATCCACTTCTTTAACAATCTTTTGACAGTAAGAATTGAATTAGGAGATGAGTTGAAGAAGTACAAACCTTTCTCTGGGATCTTTAGAGTGCAGGGCAGAGAGATGGGCGTGATTGAGTGCTGGTAGACCAATGCAGAGAGACTTCCTGTGGATAACAGTAGGCAGTAGAAATCACTTGATGTACATAAAAATTTTGTCTTCCTTTAAAGTTGCTTCATTCGTGGTACTAAAAGAAGTCCTGACACTGGAAAAGGAAATCTCACCAAAGTATGGCTCATTCTGACATCCCTTAATCTTGACTCCTCGAGGGCCTGTTTCTATCAGGAAGTGTCTGACCAGCTGTTCCAGGGGGTCGCTCACTGTAACAGTAGAGAGTAACAGTGAACAGGCTGCAAGTTTCATCAGCTCCGAGCACGGAGCAGCTGCTGATCGAGTGAAAGTGTCAGAAAGGCTCTCAGAGGCTAGCTTTTTGCTATATGGAAGGTTCAGCAAAAACAAACAATCAAAAAAAGTAGAATTATGTATTTACAGAAGCTAAAGAATCATTTTCACCTTTGCTGGTGTGGTTGTTGACATTGGGAGGAGGTGTGGCCACTTTCAGGGCCAGACCATAGGCCCCATGGAAAGAGTTACTGTCTCTGATCAGGAAGGTTCCCGGATCTCTCTCCTTCAGAGCTGCGATAGCTAGAACCAAACACAGCCTCAGTGTCAGGAGCTTCATGTGCTCTTATTCTCAGGAAACAATGTGCTCTCTCATTGCATTTTTAAGGTTTTTCTTTAAAGTTAGGAACAACAGCATGAAAAGGCATAACGAGCTTCACTCTTTCAGACCTACCTTGCTCTCTCGAGATGCCGGGCTTGTACCAGAACCTCGAGCTGTCCTGAACAAACTTCACACTGACCCTGTTGGCATTCTCAGCCTCCACAGATGCCTCTACATCATTTTGGCCTGTAGGGGGGGCAATTTCCCCAACTGTGGGAGAAAATGTGACATGGTGCTGATGCTGGACGGTGGCGGAGGGAGGAACGTGACCAACAGCGGGCCTCAGACTTCCTACCCCGTTGTTGGGCGAACCAGACTGGGCGGGAGGGTGGCGCTTCTCTGGCAAAGGCGGCTGGGGGTGGGGAAGGGGGATGGAAATGGTGGAATAGTTGGAGTAGGAAGTTTGGTGGTGCTGAGGAGTGTGAGTGGAGTAGCAGGGCCTCTTGTTCATGTCCATAGCAACAGGCTCCATGCCTGGATAGTGCTGTTGGGGGGGGGCGTGCTGCTGGTTGTGGTTCAGGTGGTGAGGATCCGATCCACTCAACATCAACCTCCTACCCAAAGTTGCAAAGCCTGGCACCGGGGCGTCGGACACTGGGGAACCCTCCATACTACTCGAGGTGTGCTGGGGGGAAGATGATGATGCCTGGGTTGGAGATGCAGGGGCAGATGTGGCAGTGGGGGTGTGGGTGATGGCTTTGGGGGATTCTGGGCGAACTTCCCTGTTTGGAGAAGACGGGACAACCTGCTCTGGGGTGGGTTTTGTCAATCCGGAGGCTTGGCTTTGGGTCTGACTCTGAGGCTGGGACACGGCCTGCGCCACGGTGGAAGGCAGAGCAGCGGCCTCTGAAGGATGCTGCGTGTCCGGCACAGATGCAGCACGGACAGGGGACGAGGGAGCCTGGCAGAGTCCCTGCTTTGACGTGGCTGATATCGCGGAGTCAAAAGCGGAAGTGTTCTGCGTTAAAGCTGAAGGTGTGTTTGGGCTACAGTGCTGCTGCTGGGGGGCGGTGGGGGGCAGGTTTGTCGGTGCAGTGCAGTGGTTCAGGGTTTGTGTTTGTACAGGTGTGGTTGCGTGGGACTGTGGATCTTTGGAAGCCTGTGGCGAGGACAGCGGCTCTGTGCTGCTTCTTTGGCTTTCCAGGGATTCCTGGGGGATAGTATCCTGGGGCCGGGAAGGCTCATAGTCAAGGATGTCTGTGGTCCGGATCTCACACTCTCTCACACCTGGACTGGGACTTCAATGGACAAATAAGTGTTACTGCCACAGACCAAACTGTGATCAAGTGAGATGTTTCAAAAATTGCTACTCTGACCTATGTCTTGATTCTTTATTATCATCAGTGCCTCATTTTCCTCTTACTGTTAAATGCAATCTGTGTCTGAATATGCTGTCTGGATAAAACAAAGAGTGAATGCAAGTAGCAAGCAATTTGAAAGGAATGTGATCAGATCTGGAAGACCACATCTCAAGAGGATCAGATCTCAGCCAGTCTAATCAATCTCCCCTGAAAAAATTCACCCAGCAAAAAAAAAGGTCAACTAATCGCAACTTCAACTCTTCCCTCACGAAACACTAATGGCACCCATTCATCCCATTCCCCCCCTCCCTTGACCCTTGTATTTAAAGATTCAGTACCAAAGTGTTGGTATTTCTCATGGCTTAGCTATTTGAGTGAAACATCTAAACCTGGTGGTGAGAGGAGCTCAAGCCGACGCTAGTGAGACTCTTAGAAGAGTAAACATAATACCTCTCCTGTGTGCGTAGAGGGCTGCTGGTGTGGACAGGAGTGGGCGGTCCAGACATGTCAGATGGCGTGGAGCACGCATGACCATCTCTGTGGGCCCTCTTGAAGGAACCGTGGGGGATGTGATCCCTCCAGCCGACACTTTCACCAGAACTCCGCAGGCCATCTGGAAAGCAAGGGAACCATGGATTACATTTACAAAAATCACTTGGGGTCATGGAATGTCCTGCATATTTTTATATGTGTTTATTTATTTATTGAGTGTCAACTAGTGTCAGAGTCAAGAAAAAGTGGCAAGACTGAAAAATGTTCAAGGCATCTGTTTCGTTGAGCACAAAATATTGAGTGTGTGCTGTTCTTGATTATGGATGAGGTCGACACCGCCGGCGTTGTTTCAGGAAAACAATATTTCTGAGTGTCTGTGTTTTACTGTGACTCACCGGTGTGTGAGTCAGAGCCGTATGACTGCTGCGAGTCTGCGTGGTGATGGTGGTGACTGTGGTTATGGTCTGGCCCGTTGCTGTTGCTGCAGGGACCCGTCATGGAAGAGGCGGGAGGCAGCGGTGA
Organism: Acanthurus tractus; assembly: GCA_029783725.1. Lineage (NCBI taxonomy): Eukaryota > Metazoa > Chordata > Actinopteri > Acanthuriformes > Acanthuridae > Acanthurus > Acanthurus tractus. The sequence goes on along the minus strand of JAQNCA010000002.1, from coordinate 2,201,749 downwards.
TGTGGACTCAGACTGGTAGCCGGAGGCGTAGCCCCTGCTCTCGGAGGGTGACGGCTGGTATGGCGAGCAGGGGCACACCTGACGGGGTGTTTGGTAACCGCTGCTGCTGCTGCTGTACTTCAGGTCCAGGTGGGAATGAGCGTGGGACCTGGATGCCTCTGGATAAGCTGGATGTCCCGATGGCAAGGGGTCAAACGTAAAGGCTGGGAGGTTGTGGCCCTGGGGCCCGTAGGCAGCCACGGTGGCCCTCCTGTGCCAGTATTCAGCCTCCCTGTCTCTCTCCCACTGCAGCTCAGCCTCCCTGTCTCTCTCCCAGTGAAGGGACAACTCTCTGCCTCGTCTCAGCCCAGGATCCCTCTCCCAGTGGAGCTCTGAGCCTCTGGGTAACTCTGCCTCCCTGGCTCTCCTGAGACCTACCTCCCTCTGCTGAAGCTCCGCCTCTCTGTCCCAGTGGAAGCTCTCGCTGCGGTCCAGCCTCATGCTGTGAAAGGCGGCAGAGTCTTCTCTCCTGATGCTGCAGTCTCTGCAAGGGCAGCCAGGGGGCGGCAGACCATCCATGAGCATTATGTCATGATAAGTGGGGCTGGTGGAGGGCTTGGGGTGGTGTGGGTGCGCATGGTGGTCCCTGTAAGGTGGAGGAGGGTGGTGATATGGACCGTAGTCCTCTTCTCTGCAGTACAGGCGACCCGGGGCAGACAGAGGGTGGTGATGCGGGTGGCCGTGAGAGTGAGGGGTGAGGTCTGGTGATGGGTACGGACACATGTGTCGGGACGAGGGAGCCTCGGAGCAGGACCGATGCAGGTAGTGAGGTGGGCCACTCTGACGGTCCCACACCAGGTCTGGAGGGGGAAGGGACTGATGGGAATGGGGGCTGTAGTGCTGGCACAGATCCATGTGTGACGGAGGAGCAGCTGGGCTGGGGCTGGACGCAGGGGTCACCCCGTGATGCCCGTTGGTGCCGGGAGCCCGGTCTAGGCAGTAACCATTAGGCATGAGGAGAGTGCGGTCACAGCCAGGCTCGGCACAGCGCTGGGACCTGTAGCCATCCCGGCAGGAACAAGAACGGTTGAGCTTCAGCGTCCCAGATGGCAGGGAATCGCCATCATCCAAGATGGCGGTCTCTCGCTCTCCGTCTCGACTTCCCTCTATGCCTCCGAGAAGACGCTCGAGCTCCTCTCTCTCCTGTCTGGTCGGGGGCGGCAGGCGAATGGACTCCTCCTGGTGGTCAGAATGGATGGATGATTGGTTCAAATGGACGGAATGGCCTGAAAGGGCGGAGTCAGAGCCTCGTGTGATGAGATGATCTGGCCTGTCTTCTGCCACGCCTGCTGCTGGGATGCTGCCATTGGTTGAGCTGAGAGAACCAGAGCTTGGACCTCTGCGCTTTTTTATCTGAGCGTACAGGCTGCCATCTAGAGGACCTCTGGTGTGGGCAATGTCTAAGACAAAAAGCGTAAATGATAAGTTCACAGTACTCATAAGCTTTGTATAGAGTTAGTTGGGAGCCTGTTTGAACTTTATTCAACAGCTGTTGTGTTTGGTTGTCCCTCACTTTAACCTGAAACTGCCTGCCTGTTTCGTTTTTTGCAAACAGCTGAGACCAACACAGTTTAGAATCCGGAAGAGGTTTGGGGTTAAATAGAGCTGTAAGTTTAGGGACAGAGGACCAACTCTTGTAATAATCGTCTCTTTGTAATTACTTCACATCATGCTGAGCTGGGAGGAACAAAGTCAGTGAATTACCCTCCAGGCTGTCCTGGTATCGCTGGTTAAAGTTCTCATAGGAATCCCAGCGAACCACCGGGTCGGCAGTGTTGTAGTCGACTGTGACAGCCGGGTCGTTCTTCTGGTACTCGCGGCCTGAGGAAAGACACATTTAAATACAGCTGCTTCCATTTGCTTCCCCCCTTAACATTTCCATCTTACCTCTTTTACAAATATGAACTTAACTTTAAGGTCCAACAAATAATGCAGGATTTTAAGTCGAGTAAACCAACCTTTGATTTTCTCGGGACCAGAGGAGAAGACAAACTCCACTGTGGCGTCAGATGGAAAACGCTCATCTGGGTGGACAAAAACGGAAAAAGAGCTCAAAAAACCTACAGGAAGTAGTAGATCATTACAGTCTTCCAATGTAAATGTAATCTCCTCATGAGACCTAGATTTATTTAAGTATACCAGCGCTTCAGTCATGTGAGCGACCCCCAGCAAGGAATCAAACAGTATTTCCTCTCTGCTGTATCAAGTATAACAATACCTTCCCAAAATGTACTCTGAGTTCCAATCACTCACAATGTGTTTATGTACATTTGTAATGCTTCATTTAGAGTAATGGACTGAAGACCACATACACAACTTTCTTTTGCTTTACAGACATTCTCAGCTGCATGCATACTGTCATTTTAGAGAAAGTTAAACCACGGAGGAAATGAAGTAATGAGTATATTCATTATGTACTTAAGTAATAGAGCAGCGCTGCTAGGCCTCCTTTACGCTCTCCGAGGGATAGTTAGAGACACTCTCTCCCTGCACACAGTACAGCTCGTTCTCAATATACCTGCCTCCAAGGAGCTGTTATTATGTTGAGAATGGGGATTAAGCTACTACTATTAAGGGATTTATTCAGCCACAGTGTTATGACGCCATTCTAGGCATCAAACCACTGTCAACACATTCCCACAATGTTACATTCCAAACGGCTGCTATTGTGTCAGAAAGTAGTTTCCATCCTACAACAATTTACAAATGCACCTAAATGATCATGTCAGAGTCAGTAAAATCAGGCAAAATTGACCTTTTTTTATTTGTGCTGCGATGCTTTGCAACCTTTTTAAGAAGACATATCTGACACAAAGCAAAAGTTGAACTCAAAGGCAATAAAAAGCACCACTGCTCACAAACCTCGTGGTTTTGCAGATAAGACTTGTCTTGGCATGAATGACTCTTTAACTTGCTGAGAGATACATACATTTGTCTGTATTACTGACATTACAGGATCAGTGAGCTGACTTCATGACTCTTCTCCACTCATGCTACTTTGAAATTCTTTTCAGAATTTACATTATTGATATCACTGACTTGTTTGCAAACAGTTGCTTATTTCAATATCCAGCAGATATGGAGCAACATTGCCATTTTTATCTTGTTAATGTCCACTTTAAATCCAATATTCATTCTTGTCACAGCTCAATGTTTTGTCTCCACAAACACATGAGAGAAAAATCTTGCTTTTCTGCTAAGTTCTGTTGTTATCTAGTTGCTACTAGTTATAACTATTAGTTATCACTTTGTCTCACTGCTCTTTGGTGCTTGGTGTTTGGGAAGAAAGTGAAACTTTTGCTCTGAAATAGCTTCTTACTGTGGCAGATAAAAAAAACAGACTGGGAAGAGTGGTTAAAGTGAATCAAAGGTGTGCACCAGAGAGCTAAAACAATCTCTGCCGCCTACATGAACTTACCTGTACATGCTTCATCGAGCTCCCCTTTGCCAAACCAGAGCTGGGATCCATGGATGGTGCAGGTGTGAAACTGCAACCTGAACACAGTGTCTCTGTCGGCACTCTGGGCCCGCCTGTGGTAGCACTTCACCTGCAGAGGGCAGCAGAGAGAGAAAAAAGAGCAATGCAAGTTGACATGGGGATGATAAGGGATCAAAGTAGTTTACAGTTTATTGTCGGAAAAACATTGACACATACACTTTCTATATTGACTGAGTGTAAAATTGAAATTATATTAGTCAGAGAGGGACTGAACATAATGTGATTCCTTGTTAACAAAGAGACACAACTTTTCTAAACAAAAGAAAGGAAACATGTCGATTTTACCAAGGTTTTTCTTCTGTTTTTTCAGCAGTTGAAGATAAAAAGTAATTTAGTCATTTCCCATCTATATCAGGAGTCCTCTGTGTTTCATTTCCTTCCCATGTGAACTCACCATGATGTCACCCTTCAGCAGCAGAGCTGGTTCGACGGTCACACACAGGCGTCTGCCTCCCGTGCCTTGAAGATCACTGCGGACAAGCAGATATACATGAAGAAGCAAACACTCTGCCAAAGGTTGATTTGTTTTTTTATGCTTTCATATTATTATGATGTCACAAATTGTTAATTTGTCTTCTATTTAACAGTGGCATATTGACATTTCTTAATTGGGCGAGGCCCAGAGGTAAACAATACAGATAATAAAATTTGATTTAAGCATGACTAAAGCAAAAAGATGCCCTCTGTGGGGTTGTTTTCACATCTTTTACTAGGTTGTGATAGTGTCGATACCTCAGATCATAAAAGAAAGCACCCCAGAGCCAACAACTACAACCGGCATATCTGTGATATCAGTGGGTCATGTGACAGCAGGAGAGACTCACTATATGCCTGATGTATAGACCAACTGCATGGACTGGTAGATCTTCAGGAAAGGGTAGTAACCTAGGAGGAGAAGGAGAGGGAATTTTAGACATAGCGGGCATTATCAGCATTAAGACAAAGGAATGTGCTGACTGCCACCCCCACCTTCTGGACCTGATCATCAGATTAAAGATAAACAGACTAGTTTGTGTGGGTGGAGGGTGAATGTGAGCATTTATGAAAGCTGCAGTCAGCAACATTGCTGTGATTCAGAAGAAGAGCCCGTCAGAGCTGCACATCAAGGCACGCATCACGCCATATTTGCATTGAATCAGGGAAACACTGAAGGACTGAAAGAAAGATGGAGATGATGTATTGTATTACATCATTTAAAGATGATGTAATACAATGTCCTTACAATAAGTTCCCACAACTATCAGTATAATGTAAATAAACAAAATGTAAATAACAAATTTACATGTTTGCCCACAAGATTTATCCACACTTGCTTTAAAAATTTATTTTCTTATCGTATTGGCTGTATACATATATTTATATACATGTTCATCAAACAACCCTTTGTAAAAGGACTAACACCAACTTTCAAAACATGTTTTTCACATACTTATTATGTCTGAATGTATTGATATTTTGTATGCAGAACTGTCATTCAACAGTCCATGTTATGATTAATTTGTCACATGTTTGTTTTAATAATATAGCAGGCTTATAGTTTTAGGTAAAATGGAAATTAAAATTTAATTTTAAAATACAAACAAGCGAAAATCAAGTAAGTAATGTACCCATTCCAACATATACATGAAGAACAGACATATGAATTGCTGGAGCTTTGGTGTTTTGCCTGAAAGGCCTACAAAAGTCCCACCTCCTTCGCCTTGGAAGTTGGGGAGTGATGGGATGAGGACTTGGTGGAGGAAGAGAGGGCTGCTGTTCATCTTGATTGCACCAGACAGAAGGCCTCCAAAGTAATAGATATACCTGAAAAAGAACAATAGAGAGAGAGAGCGCCTTATGGTTAAAAAAATTAAGAAAACATGATTAGAGAAAAAAACAGATGGAAAAAGATCATGAACTGAGATCTTTATAAAAGAGCTGAGAATGCAAACAGCCTCGGAACAGACGATGTTACGGTCAGATAGCCAGCGACAGTGGTTTCCTACAAGAAGACACTGAGACAGGTGATAGGAAAGGAACATTTATTTCGCAGAATCTGCCTGTTACTTATAAAAACAAAATTTCTCGTAACTATCAACTTGAACTTGATTCAGAAGCATTCTTGGATCTGTTGACATTTTCTTATTAAAGTCCATCAGAGGTGAGAGTACTGCATATGTACAATTGAGTCTAAACTTTTCTTATGTATATTTTGACAATAAAGACAGCTTTCAAATAAACAATTGTATGTTTGGGAAAACAGATTCAGAATAAAATAATATAATGTTATGTAATACAGAATGTTACTGTGATATGAAATTGACATTTAGATTTCAGTCTTCATTAAGAAATAGTTTAAAATGAATTTAAAAGAAGTTAAAGCAAGGCAGTGGTTAGTTCAGCTCAGCGTTGAGTTTGCAGGGGGAAACAGCTTGCCTGGCTCTACCCAGAGATGAGCAAAGTCCACCAAGCTTCCCCAAAAATGAATACCAAGAACATTGTTATTTCTATTTTTGAAAACAAAAAAAAGAAGGTTGTCAGCCGGCAGGAAATTAGCTTAAGTTATTAAAGACTGAAAGCATGAGAAAACAGCTAGCTTGGATTTTTAAAAAACTGCAAAAACCACATGTATCATTTATTAACTAACTTGTTTTATCTTGTTAGTTCAAACAGGAAGTTATGTGCTGTTTGTCTGTTAGTGAAACCTCACAGTGACTTTCTAGCACTTTTTTGTCAGAGATTCTCAAGCAATGGCCAATTTTTTTCTATGTAAAAACTTAATAAATAAGAAGCGTAAAGTTTAGATATGTTGGCAGGTTTTCTTTTTAATTAATTCAACCTGCTTCTTGTCAAACATATGCTTCCTGTTTTATGCTCGGCTAAGCTGTCTCCTGGCTAGCATCATACTTAGCATACATTCTTAGCATATCTTGAACACCTTTATCAAAAGAAAAACAGAAACAGAGAAAAAGAAAACTGAGTGAGTGTAATCACCAAAATGCCATTAACTTCTAAGATTGACATGTGGTAGAGAAACATCACCTCGAGTCCGTCTTCACACTTGTTGCAGTAAATGAAAGATAACAGCAGGGCCGACCCCACGACATCAGCCCACTCTGACCGCATTCCAGTTTATTCCCATTACTTTGGCTTTAATCTCATACATTTCTCTACAGTCAAGGACCACTTCATCTTTACATTCAATTTCACTGTTTTATATGTTTTGTCTCAGAGCAGTAGCGGTAAAGTCACAGATGTTGCTAACTTCATTAATCAATGACTGCTTGTTTGTCTTAGTGAGTCTGGTGCAAAATATCAAGACCCTGAAACTAAAGCTGGTAAATTTAAATCTGCCATTATTAGTTTAATTATGTATATCTGTGCGTGTCCCACTGTGACTTATCACATAATCGTGTGCTGTTGAAAAAGTCTAAACCTGAGGTCACAAATAAATCAAATCCAGCAGTTGTGTGTATGAGGGGCTTGGAGCTAAAAGCTGTTTTCTCTTTCTTTTTCCTTGAATAGGAAGCTAAGAAGGGATGCATTCATTGACCTCTCCTATGTTTTGGGATACCCTCTACTGCTGCCCCCACCCTTCACTCCCTTCCCAATTTCCTCTCATGTCATCCCGTGGCCTCTACCTGTTTTGGGACGGCTGGAGGGAAGAGGACACCTTATCTTCACAGAACTTCCTCATGGCCAGAGTACTGAGAGCCTGGTCCGCCCTGCACATAAATGAATGAAAACACAGCACACACACACAGACACACACACACACACACAGGCATACACTTTAAGCCAAAAATTTCCATCATGGGACTTGCACCAGACTCTCTAGATGCCAGAAAGCACATGGAGAGGATACAGCTGGCATCGGCCCTCAGGATAAACCAGTTTCCAGCGTCCCTTCGCGAAATCCGCTGGGCTTAATTAATCAAAAGACTTATCAAAAAAAGTCTGAATGGAAATTGGGCTGCATATACTTGAGCTAATACACATCATTCATTGGATCTACTGCTGCAATAAGTTTTATACATAGTTGGCATGCATGTTTAAAGAGTTGAATTTAAATCCCATACGTTTTTTGCATGTTGGTTTAATAATCCTTAATGTGTTCCATATGTTGATACAATGACGAACAAGAAAATGTCAACTTGTGGCTTTGGATGTCTCC
>JAQNCA010000002.1:2149337-2167105 GCA_029783725.1 Acanthurus tractus | reverse complement strand
TTCTGTTTTTCCTCCCAAATCAATTTTAAAAACATCTCAAGTTGAAAATGTCAATCTCTCATAGTTGCCCAACTTGCTAGTCATTTAATTTGGTGGAAGGTCAAACGGCAAAAAGTTGGAAGGCAAAGGTCGAAGGTCAAGATAGAATAGTCCATTAGGTGTGAATTTAATTATATTAATAATAATTATTAGCTAAAATATATTGAGTTCAATGGGCTAATAATTACATCTTAACAGACGTGTGTGTGTTTACATATGTATGTGTGTGTGTGTGTGTGTGTGTGTGTAGATATGTATGTGTGTATGCATGACAGGAAAGTTAAATCAAAAATGAACATAATGGTTGCTTATTACAGTGTGTTTTATACAACACACAATCATTCAGTAGTTAGTTCGTGACTTCCTGTGTTCTTTAATCCCACCCTCCATTGGGTTCCTGCATTATTTGTTAGCGATCGAGGCCATCATGTGTGTTAATAAATGTGAGGGTGGGACAGGCAGTGGAGGGAACAGAGACTGCCTGTTCCCGAGGTGAGGTAAGCATGCCGACGTGACACACTTCCGTTCAGTCAGACTCCTGCTGCAAACACACAGAATGGTCTTATTGCCCCAGCAGCTCCACCAACACCCAAAGTGCAGTTGTTTATATTTACTGGGAAAATGCACCATCTGTTTTGCCTTAAAATGTTACACATGTACTATGAAGTGGCCTCAGTGAGTGGATGACCTCATCTGAGGCTGATGATTAAGCAATGATTAAGCACATTACTAAGAACTGGACCTGATCAGACTGCTGCCTCTGTTTAGTTACAAGGATCGCTGCTTCTGCTGAAGTAAATGCAAATCATTTGCATCCATTCTGTTTTAATGTCACAAGTTTTTCCAGATGAGAGTGAATACTGCTACTGTATGTTGAAACTCAGTGTAACTGCATCTGGCACAAGGGAGTGTGAACCAACCTCTGTTTCAGGCTCTTGGCTCGGCAGTGAACAGGGGGTGTCCCAAGTAAATACACCCACCACGGACCATTTCATGATCATCAAACTTCTCAGTTACACCCAATAATTAAAAATATAGAATACCTTCTGTATAGGGGACAACAACATTACTGTGCTTTTGGTTACCAAGTATATCTAGTGGAGTAACTGAAAGTTCTTGCTTTAAGGCATATGTGTTTATTTTTAAAGAAGGAAGAGGAGGAGTATTACTTCTTTGAATTTCCTGACAGGATGTCAATTTCCCAAAATGTCAAGAGAGGTTTTAATCATAAGTCCCCTTTCTAATCTGATCAAATGCAGGCTGACTGCCTCTTATCTACAATACATATGGTTCACATAGAAAAACTGCTAATGACCACCCTTTTATCAGCTAAGGAAAGGTTGGGGAGGCTGGATAATGTTATCTTGTTATTATTCCATAGCTTGTTTCCTCATGTTGCAAAGCATGATAGGAACTTGAACAACACTAATTGGCTGGTGTGGGGCCCAGTCATTAATCAGTGTCGGTATGCAAACTAAAACTCACCTTCACTACAACGTGTGTACTACTATACCAAGCACGTGTGTGTGATCAAGTACACATGACAGATTCACATCACATCATCTCGTTATCCACTTGTACGCTCCATGTACCCTTGGGAAGACTGTACCTTAACACACACACTCACTCTCTCTCTCTCTCTCTCTCTCTCTCTCTCACATACATACACACACACACACACACACACACACACACACACACACCCACACACAGCAGCCATATCTTGCCTTTAAAGAAAAAAACAATTTATAGGAACGGATAATATCACATTCTTAGGCTACTTTTCTTAAACAAGATACTAATTTTGACCAGTTACACATTTTATATTGCACTACACTACACACAACAACAGAACAGTCAATAAATGACTGATGAGTGAGAGAAAAAGGTTAAAAAAGGCACTAGAAATAGATCCATATGAAGAAATACCAGTACTGCTAACGGAGAAAAATAGAAAAAAAATACTAACATATCCCCTTTACTGACGTATACATAACAAACCAAATTAATCCAATATATTTTGACACTTTAACTTCGTCGAAATATTTTCTATACCTGCTATTACACTCACAAAACATCAGCTGTCACCTGGGATAACGTCAGACCTTGCATGCACACAAGCTTCCATGAGAATCGTGTTTTTCCTCCAACATGAGTTTGCGACTTTAACAATAAGTGACTGGCGCTGACGCAGTTACAGTGCGGACGGTGGGGGTTGCTTAACGCATCATATGACCCCTTTCAGAACATTTTATGTCAGTTTAATGAAATGTGAGGCATCGAGCAACTCCTTAGATAACGAGTCCCTGTAAGTCCTCATGGTCCTCTCAACTATTACAGTGAGATAACAGCAGGCAAATCAAATCAGCACAAGGTATGGAAATGCGGGACACCCTATACGTTGTATGTGGCGCAATATAGGTATTATGACTAAACATAAGTTAGGTCATATTCAGTCTTCAGTTGAACAGTACAGCCCATTTCTCAGGTAAATGAAGCCCCTCTACAAGTTGTGCATAACTTCGAATACTTTTATTGCAAGCAGAATTTAGAAGGCAATCATATTCAAAGAGTGCGCAACTACACATCCAACACATGCGCATGAAAACACAGCATCACAGCTGCATCCAACATCTAAAATTCCTCATATAGACAGTTTATACAATCAAGAAGCCTTAGTGGACCGAGTAGGAGTCAGACACAACCAGATCCGAACTTTTTTTCCCCGGAAAACTTTGCGATCTTACCTTGTTCATTTTCCCGCTAATCATGATCCCTGGTTTACAAGCCGCCCCTCATTCTCAGGAAGGCCATCAGTAACATGGCTTGCAACTGAGATAACTTGTTTTCTTTACTCCGGCCCACCCTCCGTACTGGAGCCGATGGGTGGAGCTAATGCAGCTGAAAGCATGTGTGGAGTAATATTACTGGAATTCCGACCCCCTGATTGGTCGTTTTTTGGAGGGGAGCGTAACGATACTCAATCAGGATTGGCTGAACGTGAGAATACTCCTCGAAAAAACCTCTGAGGTAAATTCAGTGTGTCATCCTTCTCCATAGTATTTAATTGATCGCATATGAGAGTATAACAGTGTTCATATTCACATACAGGCTGCACACACACACACACATATTGGGTGTTTACAGTGTTACTAATCAGATTTTTGATTTATTGATCTATCTATGCTATTGCATCTATGCTCAATATTATTATAATGTCAGTGGTTTAAAATAATGTTTACAACTGGGTTAACAACCACAGGCTTCGCTCTGTTTTCACAGCAGGCTTTAAATTATGGTATGGTAGGTGGTGGTGGGTGTGAAAAGGATGATGTCATGAGGAAAGTATGTGGTGTGCCCCAAATGTAAGATGCATTTGACATGCTAACATGTGAACATGAAGCATCAGCTCTCCAAAACTTTCTGAGGTGATGTAATTATGGGTGCTATGTGCACGAGGTGGATTAAGGTCTCCTCTGTCAAAAGAGGACATGAACAGGGACAAACTTGAGGTTGTCTGCACCAAAAATATCTAGACTAGACACTTAAGATCAGTGGTTCTCAAATTTTTCATCACTCCAGCACCTCTTTAACACCACCAAGCATCATGTTCACAGTGTGTCCATTTAAATTCCATTTAAACTGATTTCAAACCTGTTGTCTCTTTCGTCTTTCAACGCTTTAAGTTGAATGTTGCATTTGTTCTTCTCACACTTGCTAATTTGCAAACTATTGGAGCAAGACAGTTTATGCAATCGTGAAAAAAAAATAGGTTAAAGATCAGCATCTCATTGATTCGAATTATTGTTTATTTTACCCCTTTATGCAATTATGTTTAAATATTTTCAGTTCAGGTATAGTGTTGATCTTTTTTTGAATAAACATGACCTGACTACAGTTTTTCATCTCACTTTTAACTGCAAAAGTACAAACTTGGATACAAGTACTTAAGTAATCTAGTTGGGAATCACTCTTCAAAACTTCTACCTTATCTTGGCCTCTTTGTGGTCAGTGCTTCTATTTTCACTACATCCTCCATCACAGACACACACACACACACACACACACACACTCACACGAACAAACACAGATGAGCTGTGATAGATATATGTTTGACACTGCTGCTCAGTAGTGTGTCAGCAGCAGCATCTGGTGGTTGAACAAGAGAAATGCATTAGATGTATAGTTTGGCTGCTTTGACAAGCACATCTCCTTTACTTTTTCTATAAATGTAAATTTTCTGCAGCTCTTCAGTTCCTTTGATCACCCAAAACAGCAAATAATGCAAATCAGTTTAGCTCTAAAACTAAAAATGAAGACGCTATGTTTGAAAGAAACTAAAAACATTTATAGAGCATCCTTAAATTACAAAACCAAACAGAAGTCTTATCTTATCTATTATGATTAAAACAGCACAAAATTTCTTACATCAAACATGGTGATATACATTTTTTGAGACTCTCTGTATAATCTTATAACTGTCATGATATTCAATATATCCACGTATGCCTATGGATTCAGTCCTTTTGAGTTTTCCATCTGCTTATAACATTTCCCAGCCTAGCCCCTAATGCACAGCACATTATTTCTGCCTGCTGCCTAAATCTCGTAGTAACTTCCATATGTGTTAAAGTGACGTGCAGGTATGCAGGCTGTACAGTGTATCCCTACCAATCAACGTACAAAGCATCCACGAGTCATGATGATCAAACACAACGCGTCCAGTAATGTGGTCCATTCGTTTTGCTCATGAAACAAGAATTTCCGGCTCTTATAGAAAAAAGGAGAAACCAGGGGGGTCTTGGGGAGGAATTGTTATTGGAATTTTTGGCTGCCTTTCATTTGGATTGTGGCAGGGTGAAGGGTAAAGAGAAGGGAACTTAACAGAAGAACGTGACTCAAGTATCAGAAAACAAAAAGGTGAAAAAGGTGAAGGGGAGTAGTGAGGCTACATGCAAAACCAAGAAAATTGTGCAGGACCATAAGAGACAGGAAGCTGGTGCTTGGGATTGGAATGAGGGTTGAGTCAGTGAGTAAAGTGGGGGAGGGTCACGCTGGAAGAAAGATGGAGATGAGGAAAGAGGGGGACCAAGTGTTGTTTTTGGGAGGAGAGATGGATGATTATTTTAGGTGTTGATTAGAAAAGGTGCTTTTTCGGCTACTCCTTAATCTTGGATCGAGTTTTCTCTTCGCTAAGACGAACTCTTAAAGACCGCAGTGACACACACTTAATGCAAGGTGCTCGAAGCTGCTGAAAACTGCATGAAATATTTCTGGGTTTGTTTTTGTCTGGTTGATTTTTAAAAAAAGAGAGAGTTTGGAGTCTTGGAAGAGGAAGGACTTGGATCATGCTAGGAGGTAACTGAGAAAGGGGTGGACAAACGGGAACCACGGCCAAGAGGAAATGAGAGGAGGAGGAGGCTTGAAAAGGGGGGCTGTGTAGCTTGACGAAGGATTGTGTAAGGCAGCACTTCGCCAAAGACTGATAAGGTGCAGCTGTTGAAGAGAGCAAAAAGAAAGCAGCGGGAGGAGTGTGTGAGACGTAGAGATGCTGAGGACACACGAGCACGTGCTCACTTTTGTTGTGCCGATGAGTTCAATAACATCATATCTGTCAGCCGGTGCTGCTCGGTCCCGGACACAGTTTTGCAAATTCTCGACAAATGTCAAGCTAGACATTTTGGAGGGTGAAAACAGAAAATAATTCGTGCGTATTTTGCTGGGAGGTGCTTTTAAGGGTGGTGCTGGAATTTGGTGAAAGAGGAAATGGTTTATGTCTTTCCCTTTCCCTTCGATCAGCTTTCATCCGTGTGCCAGCTACACACAACAACAAGCAATTCTGAAATCCTACCCAGAGCTTGGGACAGACCAGGCCACAGGAATCTAGTCAACGACAGCCACCCCCCCGAGTCTGAGGTCTACTTGGGAATTAACCTTTTTCTAACAAGTGGGAGAGAATTACTCTCACTCTTTTCTGTTCTATTGTACTCTATCTAGGTGATCTAGATTATTCTTTATTGGATATTGGGGTGATCTATATTTAACCCCAAGTGGTCAGTCTTCCTTCCTGTGTTGGGTGTGTGTGTTTGTAGTGAATGCCTGTGGTTCGCGGCCTCTGTATTTGTTATGGCCAATCTAAACTTTGTTGCTCGTGAGAAATTACAGGGATGCTGGACAAATACATTTTTAAACAGCTTTCACGATGCCCAATCTTTATGTATTTCTAGAGTCAAGCACACACACACATGCTTGCAGCAGAACTAGTGTAATTACACATGTAACTTCTTATCAAACAGCGGGTTAAAAGAGTAAACCTTACTTAAATTTCTAGATCACTAGGATTTAAGCAACTGCCTGTAAGCCTGGTGATCTCAAGGCCTTGATTCTTGCTGTGGAGTTAGTTTCAAAGCAGTATTACAATGCAGAAAAGAAGATCAACATGTTACTCTTAACAAAAGTTGGCCTGAAATGCTTCTGGCCGATTTGGGAGACTGTACTTTGGCACAGCAGTGCTTTGAGAAAAATACCAAAGTCAGCAGGCTAACAGGCTCAGAATGACAGCGCTGATATGCTGACTGTTGAGCAGGTATTACCATTTTAACAATCTTAAGCCTGCTTAAGGACTTGTGCAGCAAGGGGGTCTCCAGTGAGATTTTATGAGTCAAGAGGTCATCTGTGATCTTAATCCCCTCTGAATCTGCTGTAAATATATATATATATATATATATATATATATATATATATGTTTGTACATGTTTTGGGGAATTTTTTTAAGGTGTTGAGCTGCAACTGAGCAATCACAGCCATGCTGATTCCAAAAATGAAAGCTATGAGCAATGTTTTATATTAAAATTTAAATGCAAAGATGTGAGTCTATTACTGACTCTCAGACATTAATACTTGTCTGTGCATGTGGCCAATTGCATGTATATTATGATGCCTGCCAAGAAATATGGGACATCTTTCAACATCGTTATAGTCTGTCATATCAAATAATTTGATAGATCAGAGAATTATTATTAACAAGGTCACAACCACAAGGCGTCAGTTTCAGTTTCATTTCTTCTGTCCAAAGCATGCCCGCATTGAGTTGTCTCTCATAAATTCAGCATCATTCATATGTACACCACTCTCATTCTCTCTTTTTTAGAGGCCAGATGATTTATGTGTTTCTTTGCTGGAAACTTTAGAATTTTTTAAAAGGTTGTTTGTTTATTTTTAGCTAATCTACATCATCAACTGTCCAAGATTCATTGAACAGTGAAGTAGTAAGGTTTACTCTGAGTGTGTACATCTGGATGATCCTCACATCTGGATGTGAGAATGAACATGTAGTCATTAATAGATTATAGATAATCCGTACACTAAAATAAATGAAATAACATCAATACTCACATATTTATAAATGACTTAAAATCACCAAACTGCAGGTATGTAAACTAGGTGAAGAGACAGCTCATGTACTGCATGATATTCACCCAAAACTACCAATTTTCCCTGATTTATAAATCTAATCCAGTCACTGAAAAGGGTCAAATGATGAAAAATGTAATAACACTTTTTTTCCCCACAATCCTGACAAAACATCTGCAAATACTGTGACTACACCCAGAGCATCATGTAGAGCATCACTTTCTGTTTACAGTAAGCACATAATTGTGACAGAGATTGTAAAAGCATGGTCTCGACAAGAATGTAAAGAAATTAAAGCTAAGTCGCTTTTCGCTCAGAACCTCACTATCAGTTGCATCCTCTAAAAGCTCTGTCTGCAGTTTGAAAAAAAACAACCATGACTATATAAAAATGATAAAAACAAGAAATAAAACAAGTTCATGAAAAAATAGAACTATAAATAAATAGATGCAACAACATCATGTTCTCCAGGATAATCAGTGGGATCTTAACTGGTTCCCACACTCCTGCAGTGGGGTCAATCACTTCGGATGACGTCGTCCAGAGGGCTCCACATTCCCACGCTGCTCAGCATGTGATATGGAGCCACTGGGACCATAGTGCAACCATGCATGCGCACTCACACAAACACACACACACAAAATATGCACAAATGGAAGCACATTAAAAAAAAGCTTAGATAACTCACACATCTGGATAAAAAAAATCATAAATGTTCAAGTCTTTATGTAATCCAATGTGATGTGAACTGGTAAACAGAAGGCTCTTAATGTTCTCTTGACAGTGAATAGCACACAGAGATCCATCCAGCCTGCCTCTGTCACATTATGGTAATTCCCAGCAGTGTTTAAACCATCACAACGGTGCTATTGTATCTGCACAGATGTGACCTCAGCTTGGAGATGCCATCATCATCCACATCTTTTAAATCATGGCCAAGCAAAACAGAAACACACACTCACACCCACACACACACACACACTCCTTGTGAAAACCTAATTTGTCGATGACAAATTGGCATGTCCATGAGACCAGCATAACAAGTTCTCAAAGAACAGAAAATTGGGAGGTGTAGTTATCGCCTGCCATTTCTCTATCGCACATTGATCTAATCTTAAACTGAGACTGACCTTTGACCTTTCTCACAAAAGAGTAGCAGGGTTAAGAATTTCCCATCAGGGACAAAAATGAAAATAATATTTTTTTGCAAAACAACTGTCTGCTGAATTTATCACTGGTTCCCAATCAATATTAACTACAGCAAAGACAATTCAAAAGGACCCACTGTAGATGCCATTCACCTGTTTAAATGAGGATGTGTGAAAACTGTGTGATCCAAAATGAGGCATGGCTGAAGCATGATTGCTACACCTTCTGTGGGAATATTCCAGATTTGCAGATCCTTGGTTGGGGAGTTTGAAATACATGCACCACGAAGACCTCATACAAGTTCTCTTGGAGATCTTGAATTAAAAAAAAACATGTTTGTCCTCAACTTTCTTGGTTGCGAAAACAATAATACACCCTTGGATTGACTCCAACACACAAACTTGCGACACTGGATTAAGAGTTCTCCCCTGACTTAGCATCGCACTTTCAAAACATTGTCAGACCCATGATGGACAATTTAAAAACTTAAGTAGAATAACAATGAGCAGAGCTGGGAGTATATTTTTTTCATGCATTTCTTCTATTTGTCTAAACCTGACACCCACTTTACCCACAATGCAACTTCACCACCAACTGTTCAGTTCAGAGATTTGAGTGTGTTATGCCAGCCACCACTTTCTAACTTCACACACCCAGATTGTTTTTATTTTCATCTTGCAGCCTTCAGCCGCAAACAAGACTGATTGAAGAGACATCACACACACACACACACACACACACACACACCCCACACACACCTCTGCTCAAAGCCACATAAGGCTTCATGCAACTTTTTCACATGTGGAGTTTTATTCTCCAAGACCTGTAAACAGACTTTCCATCTTTAAAATTACTGCAATAACCTTTGAGTGATGCTAGTTATATGATTCACCTGGAAGACTTTAGAGAAACATATAAGTACATTATGCCTGTATACATAAACCTTTACAGTGTTCTAATATTCTGATATTGTAGCCATTGTATATCATTATGGACAACTCAGTCAAAAAAGTGCAAATTGGTCCAGTACTCATCCTCAATAACCTGATTACCAAAACAAACACTCACCTCAAGGATGCCCATGGGGCGCCTAGCAACATATGCATGCCAAATCACAGTGGCCATGTTTGTTTATAAATTCATTGCACACTCTTGCATGCACACTGACCTTTGTCAGCCTCATCCTGCCACTGTCACTCCTCTCCACGCTCCTTCTCTTCAGAGACGAGTTCCTGACCACCGGCAACGGTTGCACCTCTTCCTCCCCGCACCAGTCCGTACTCAGGACGCAACCCATATAGGTGGACGGGTCCTGGACTCAGGGACTTGTTCCTCCGCCTCTCTTCTTCCTCTTCTCTCCTTCTGTCCTCCCTCCTCCTCTCTCCCTCTCTGTCCTCTAAACAGGCTCCAGCTCGGGCTCCTGGGCAGCTGTTTTTGTCAGCTGGAGAGGAGGAGAGGGAGGCCCTTCCCCTTTCCCTGGCTCTCGTTCAGCACTGCTACAGGGACAGGGGGAAGGATACACTCCGCATGCTCTCACTGCCCCCCTGTTCTCTTTAAAAACACCTCTCTCTCCAGCTAAGCCGCAGTCACATGTGGACTCCCCATTTTTCTCCCTCCACGCCCCTAACTGCTCTTTGTTTCGCACAGACAGAGACAAACACCCAAATTTAGGTTCCTGAGGTTACTTTGTTTTCCTTTGCACCAGTCAGTCACATATTTACTACATCTCCTTTCCTCACACATATGAGCCTGCTCTCAAATCTGAACGCTCAAGGATTCACCTTCTCATTCTGTGAAGCTATCCTTAAAATCTTCCTCCTGTCTTCTCCTTTTTCCTCTCCTTGTGTTTCTGTCCTGATCCTCTCCCAGCCCTACCATCCCAGCAACTCGTCTCTCCCTTCCTTCTTTCTCCCTTTCCTTCTGCTTCAACCCTCTCTTGCAAGGTTGCCTCACTCTTACATATACAATTACCTCTCTGTTCTCACCCCCACCCCTTCTCTCCTCCTCAGCAGTTTCCTGCTTCCAGATACAGGCAGTCTCTCCTTTGCTCAGGCAACACATGGTTGGCATTGTCTAGAAAACAACCAAGAAAAGCAAAGCAGTGACGGTAGCTGTTAGGATGCTGGGCAAATCGGTGATTCAGAGTGGACTGAGCAATCCCTTGTTTGCATTGCAATGAACTGTCTGTTGCCATCAATGAAAGAAGGTCTCTTTCAGCACCGAATCCATACAAAACATATAGGATGTGAGAGGTTATATGAAGGAATGTCAGATGCATCCTAGTCATTGTTTTCATGATTCCTGCCCATAGAATGAGGGAAATTTAAAGCACATGGAGGCCCTGTGCATATTTAACATCACTAAAGTGTGAAAAATATTTGCCTTGCTCATGTTTCTTCTTCTCACGTTCTCTCTGCTGTTGTTTGTTTCTTTCCTCTCGAGTGTTTTGGCTGCTTTGCAGTGGCTCACAAGGCTTGGAAGAGCGAGCCTGTACCCCTTAAAAGGCAAATTCTTGATGTGCCTCCAAAAGCCCCTCCTTCTTTGTATTTACTCTCTACATTCCCTCTTTCTTCTCATTTGTTTTCTTCTTTCTGTGTCTCCCCCATTTTTTTTCTCTCTCTCTCCAGACAGAAACGAGTTGGGAGGCTGTCTTGTTGTTGCAGGCGGTTTGCCCCAGACAAGCCATCCAGGTGTCCTTCCTTCCCTCCCTTTCCTATACCCTACCATCCATCTCCTCTAAGTCTCCCTCTCCCCCCACTCTTGTTCCTCTAAGACCCCCCTTTCCAGTCTGACCCCCACCCCTGGTTTTGCTCTGCTTTAATCCCTCCCCTCTATATATGACTTTCAGGCGAGGTCTCAGACATGAGCTCAGGCTGCAGACAGCATTTACAACAATCCCCCCTCCTGGTTTTACATGCCGTGAAATTAACTCCTTCTAATCAACTCAGGTCCTGACAAAATCCAATTTTGGCATCTGGGAAATATGGAAAGGACAGGAAATAGATGTCGGACTAAGCCATTATCTGCAGCTAATTTCAAAGCCTGAAGAAGGATCCAAATTTCTTGGAAAAAAAACAAAACAAACTAAGAGCAGACTCTTTTGGCAGAGATGAGGCTACCTTCTATTGCAGCATACTTGGCACTTGTCAGCGGTCTTGGCAGAAATCAGTTTCAGTCTGGATCAGCGAAGATTAACGACAGATTTCTAATAGATTGAAATTCTGAGGATAGTAGGGAGAGGAGAGATAACATCTTTAAGCAGAGCTGAGAAAGACAAGATAAATCAAGTCCTTATATGGAGATTCAGAGAAAGAGGAGCGATTGTAATCTGAAGAAACAAACGTTGAAGAAACAAAGGGGCACAGAAATAGACACAGTTGGGATGATGTCATGGATGACGCCACCCAAGTCTTCTTCCTGAACAGTCTTTTGACTGAAGAGCTTTTTCCACATCTTAATCTGAGGACTTCTATCATCCTCAGTGACATTTTGAGCTCAAATTAGCGTCCCATTGTTCTACACAACCCTCTCTCATGCTCTCTTTGACCAGTTTGCTGCAATTATCTGTTTTTATGGGCCAGTCAGTTCAGTGTTTCTGTTTAATGTGCAACCTTAACTTTCAGGCTATAGACCTGTCCGTGCCAAGGATGTGGTAACTGGTCAAAACCCACATTATGAAAAAGGACAGGGCGCTGATTGCAAAGTCACATACAGGCATGATATACTGATCGGACATATAATCTGTTTTTTGTGTTTGTTTTGGAGCTTGTCTGCCCCCTAGTGGGCAAATATAACTTTAAGCAGACTTGATGTTGAAAGATATGTTTTATTTTAACTGTCAACAAATCTCATGTAGGAGCTAAAACCAGCAATGGATTGCTCTGTTAACAAGCAATGTCTGCATGATAAATCCCATTCCTCTCTGCCTTAGGGCTCCATTGTTGTCAAAATATAATGCAAACACACTGAGCACACAATGACCCAAACTGTTGCACTGGGTGGCACATTCCTTCAATAAGAAGGGCATGGGCGGCACAGTTTATTCTAACTCAATCACTCAAACCTACATCAATCTGTAGCTGCAAATACTTACAGGTGCAAGAAATGCAAATTAATCTGCTGATAAAAACAGTCTACAGTGACCAACTGTTTAAAAAAGAAATCACTAAGCCTTTTCACAAAAGCGAAAGTGGTTTACTATACACTGTATGGAAGAGAAGTCAGACAGTATACACATGGACCAGCACATTATTGGTTTTAGTCTCTTGGATGTGAATTGTTGACTATAAGACAACTATACAATACCTCCAGCTTTATCCTTTAAATCATGCTCAACCCTTACCAAGCGGTTTGGCCAGAAGGTAATCCTAATTTAATAAGATCAACATCACATTTAAATGTCTTTTGGCTTGAAAGAATCTGCACAGGACATGGATGAAGACAATAGAAGTTAAACAGGATCACATTGGGCAGGATGGAAACTTCACACCTGTGTCAGCCTCTGTGGCACAGTGCCTAGATGGCACCATGGGCTCATAAACAGGAAAGACTCCATAATAACTGAAGGAAAAAAAACATGCCAACTAGGAAATAATTGCTGATAAAAAGGCAAAAAAACAGTGTATAAAAGCACTTTATTTCATTAAATAAGGCAGCAAACTTTATGCACATACGTGATAAGGTATTAAGGCTGTAGAATATGCATCTCCATTCATCAGACTGACTGCAGATTTGGTACAGAGCACAAAGTGAAGACAAAAGCCGGAAACAGAGTGACTGGCTCTAAAAGACTGAGTCACCATGGAAAATATAAAAGGAAACTAAAATAAAAGTACAGCTATGCTTCACATGTGTCATATCCTTTTTTTGGATGAACTTACAGATAGTTTGTACTGGCCGGTGCTTCAAACTCCTGCCCCTGCAGCATAAATCAACTGACTCAGACAATATGGTAAGCCAAGTAAAACTGGCTTCAACTAAAAGAACTACATGTCAAAAGAACTACATGTTCAAAGTAAAGCAGAAAACAGGAACCGAATTGCTGATAGGAATAGATGGGGCCCCTCAAAAATCCCTGTTTCTCAGAGATGGAGATGAGAACCTGTAAAAATCTCCAGAGGATCAGCCACGACATGGGAACCAGGGAGGACGGGCTGGGAAAATGTGTGCAGCATGTGCTTGCAGCATGTGCTCTCACTGGATCTAAGTGCAGGGAGTTGTTCAGTGACAAAACAACAGCCTCCTCTCATTAGTCAAACCAAATAAAAAGAAGAAAATGGTGGCTGATAATTTGGTCCCTTGACTTTCGATAATCTCTGCTCAACACTCACCAACAAATACTGAATATTTTGGAACAATGGAAATGGGAATATATGCCTATTAAAAAGCCATACTTCTCAACAGACAACTGCGTCTTTACTTATTTTTGAAGGCTTACATTCAATAGTCTTGCACAAAATGACAGTGAATTAATTTTGGTTAACCTGGACCGCTGCAAAACAGCAGCATGAGTTGATTAGGAAGAACTTCTAGGTTCCCGTAGCTGTTTAGTGGTATGAGAAATTGCTCACATGAACATTATAAACAATTAGGGAATGCTGGACCAGATGTTGTTGGGTAGAATTACCATTTTTTTGCACTTCAGCCAAAGTTTTTTCTCAGGGAAGTTGCTGCACACTGCTATTCAAAGCCACATCATACAACTATTTCCCTTTAAGTTAACAACTTTAAAATTATTTTGATGTTGCGATGAGTAATATATGTACTCGCTATCTACTTTTGTCACGTGTAAACAGACCTTTTGATGAGTTATTTAACTCGGTCTCACATGTAAACAACTGTATCTGTTTCTGGTAACACCAGATCATTTTTTATGAAAGGCATGTTTTCTGGTTTGCCTTTTGATGTTCTAGCTCTGTTAGCCATATAGCTAACTGTTAAGGAGAGACTGCTGGTCCTGAGAACGGTGCTGTTTACATCACAATGGCACCAACAAACTCAGCAGCCTTAACGGACATCATGACAAAGGCTAAAATACACAGTAGATGTTAATGAAGAGAAGAAGGCAGAGTGACTTAGCAAGGGACAGGGGTAATGCTGAAGGCAGCAAAGGAGCCATCTTGCTCTTTTATCAAAGGTCAGATTAGGTCATTTCAAAACAGTTTAAGCTGGTGGCATTTACAGCGAGGTGTTTGCTGCAAACAGTCTCTAGTTTAGGTCACGTAGCTTGGCATGCTGCTGTTCTGAGTCATTGTCCAAGTATGCAAGCTTACTTCAAGACATTAGTTTTAGGGACAAATGTTATTGTGACAGCAGTTGTGTTTTGCTCTGAAACTGCATGAGCACCAAATCACACAAAATACCAATTGCACTTTAAGTCTGCTTGAAACCTGCTCTGTCTTACATTTTACCACCAGTTACAGTGCAGCTTCTGTGTAGACTTTGAATAATCAGATGTATCAGATGTACTTCATGTGCATTAGTCACACCAACTAGTTTGTGTTTATCCTTAAAATTTTTGGCCTGAAGAATGCTTCACACAAAGAAAAGCCAATCTTACTTTGTTGATGTTTGCTGAACTTTGGTTTCAAGTGTGTAATTGGTTCATTGCTGCCTCTGCTGCAAGGCAATCTACCCAGTACTGAATATGCTTGTATAATAGACATGAAACCACATTTCCACATGAACTAGAAAAGCCCCCATACAGTCATCAGTAGTTGGACTGATTTTTGAAGGGTAACATTTAGTAGATAAGCACATGATGAAGTGTGACAGACTCCTCCCCTGTGCAGACTAACTTTTGTTCCCCTCATCACTGTATCACAGCGTCACTGCTTGATTCACAAGAATTCTTACAGTCCCATGGCTGTCTACTGGTATGAGAATTTCTTTTTTTTTTAATGCGTGTTATGTGTAATTAGGGAATTCTGTGCAGACCATATGCTGTTGGATAAATTTATCATCTGCATGCACCTCTGCCAAAGGTTCTGCTGAGGGAAGCAGCTGTGCACTGCTCTCTAACCACACATTCATTTGTCAAACCAACCATCAACGCTTGGTCCTTGAAATCTCGCTTAGAAAAAACCCTTGAACAAAATATATGATTTTTACTTTCACTCACGCTCACGTGCGGCAAAGGAAAAACACAGGGTGCACTTACAGGGGATGAAACCATGCAGATGCAGCAGTGTATTCCATTCTCCTCTGCACAATGCACATGCAGGCAACAATCACAGAGACAGTCACTTTTTTGCATTTCTCAATAGCAGTTTGACGGGTTAGAGTGCAAATGTAAAAATGTAAAATTGGCATACCACGGCTCTTTTCCCCTCTTTAGTATGTAACATGTGATTCAGGACTGTTTGCACCTTTTCATTTTGAAAGCATCAGCAGGGAAACAACAGCACTTGTATGACTAGAGATGCACTTTTATCACTCAGTTCAACAACCAGCACATTATTGTGGTCCAGACAAAAAAAATACTATCAAATTCAGTGGAACTGAATAATTGGCTTTCTTAAGGAAAAGTTTTGCTTCCCATAAATAAAATCTTTTAAATAGGACATGTCTTATTTGTGTTACTGTTCCTGTGTCCCTCCACTGCAGCTCAGGAAACAGGAAACACAGAGTAAAACTGGTGCTAGGAAGACTGAAGCTTTGAAAAATACAACTTTGTGTAATGTAGAGTGCCAAATTTCATTTTGGCTCCAGTCAAACCTCGGAATATATTTTTGCACAGAACAAGGAATGTTGGATTTCGCTCTTCACTGCTCATTGCATTCCTCATTGCAGTGGGGTGAAAGTGAAGAAGGGTCACAGCAAAAACCTTTAGTTTATATTTGGACAAATTAGTATTGTATTAAGACAGAGGAGAGAAAATGTGACTGAATCTTTAATGTAATGTTGGTATTGTTGAGTCACTGACTGCAAACACAGTGTGTGATGGTGATGCAGAACACGTTTCAGTTGTGTCATAATATTTTTTATTTTGCACTCGCCTCCTAATTGTGCTGCTTAATGCATGCAAGTCTTACTGAAAAGTTCAAGTAAGCAGTTAACAGTGAACACACACTCTCATGTTTGCTTGACTATTCTGTGTGGTAAGAGCACCACCCTGTGGATAAAAGGTGGAGCTTACATTTTCTGTCTGTACACACAGCAGCACTGCACTTCGGTTCTTGTGCTGATGAACAGAAAAGAGACGAGCCCTCGTGACAGAATTTGGTTGCAACTCTAAATGTTTGGTTGAACTTATTCATTATTTTTGTTTGCGCAAACTAACAGGTACAAAAACTACATTTTTGAGTTTAAATAAAATAAGAATTGAACTGTTAGTGAGAGAATGGTGGAAGAGAAGCTTAAGCAAATAAAAATTCTGCATATGTTCGAGCTTGACAGGACTGTTTCTCTCTCCTCCAGGCTTGAATAACTTCATACCAAATCAGGAAAGGTTAATCCAAAGATGTAATGCAGGTTTCAGATGTGCCCTTTCTATTACTTAGCTTTTAGCATACAGTACATATCAGAAAGCCTTAGATTCATCTTTACAATCTGCTCGCTCTGTTATGAACAAATGAACTTAAAAATGAGTCTTGCTTTTGGATCCAATTTATTTTTTCATTTATAGTGCCTACACACTGTATCTGCCTTTGTATTTCAATTCACAGGTACTGTACTTTTTAAGGTCGACATGTCGACAGCATATAAAGATTTTGAACAGTTTGAGTCTCCTCTTCTTTAAACTCTCCCGCACATATTTGATCTCTGCAGTGCCTCACCACAGAATTCATTTAGCATCTGGTCTGCAGCTTGTGATGATCTTCAGCAGATGGAGTTTTTACAGTTACTGTGGAATTGCACTTGTTCATATTTTCCATGTTATTGTTGCATTTTCTCATCCATGTTGGCTTCAAATTGAGGTCTGAGAGTTGTTTCTTTATGTTAGGAGCCAGCGGATAAAAGGTCAATTTCAATTCCACAGTTCAAGCTTCAATGACGTGTTACTTTATTAATCAGGCGATCGATTTAATTGGCTTGTATTTCAGTAACCATTTAATCATTTATGTTCCTGATCAAAAGTTGTGTAGAAGTTTCTTACCAGCTCATAGGCAACTTGCACTATGAACCTGTGCCAAAAAATGACAACAAGGAAATAATAAGGTAAAACA
>JAQNCA010000002.1:2113003-2128691 GCA_029783725.1 Acanthurus tractus | reverse complement strand
AACAAACAGGAAAGAGCCTAAGGACTAATGGGTAAGCTGGCCTGACCGTCTCTTGTAGCTAAGCATGTGTAGTTCCACAGTTAAACAGTGATGAGACTTGTGTCTGTCTGCTCATGCAAGAGAGCAAGAAATGAGCTGATTAACCAAACTGTCTTTCTATTCCTCTTAGCAAGTACTGATTTCAGAGTGTTCGATACCTAGCTGGTATGAATGTTTACTTGTATTTCAAAATCAGAAATGGTTGTGGTTGGCCTCCAAATTAGGCCTTATAGAAAAGTATATTCTCAGCCCTTTGCTTGAAACATAAACCACTGATGACTCAATGAACTTCAGCTTGCATTGGTTATGAAAACTGGCACAGTGGTTCTTACCAGGCCGTGTGCAGACTGCAGTTCAATCTCAAGTGACTGATACCTCCTCTTGATCTCAGACAATTCAGATGAGGCCTCCCTCAGTGCTGTTGAGCTCTCAGTCACCTGGACCTGCACCTCTGTGATCTGAAGACAAGATAAAATGTAAATGAAATAAAGAAAAGTGCTTAAGGAACACAGCTGGTCAACAAAAAAAGTATTGACAAATTACCTGAGCATCATGCCATGCTTTGAGCTCCTCCTGGTTCTTCATTGCTATCCTCTCATACTTAGCCCTAACTTCCTCCATGATCCTGGCCAGATCCTGTCCTTTAGGAGCGTCAACATCCACATGGACGCCAGCTCGGCTGATCTGGGCACGCAGTTCAGCAACATCCTGTTGAGGGGGGAAACAGTCAGGGAGTGATTTCCTGAGTAAACTTAGTGGGGTTATCCTGTGCAGAGAGGCTAAGGGACAAACAAACTGCTATAATCATGAAAATTTACAGTCCTAGGTTTGTCTGTTTGAATCAATATTCCACTGTTTAGTTTGATCAGACCAAAGGCAGTCGGCTGATTTGGCACAAATAGTTTTTGCCTGATGTCTCTTACCTCATTGTGGTTCTTCTTTAAGGTGATCAACTCTTCCTTCAAAGACTCGATTTCACCTTCGAGGTGCAGGCGGACAACATTGGTGTCATCTAGGGCCTTCCTCAGTCTGGCCACGTCGGCTTCCACCGTCTGACGCATAGACAGCTCATACTCCATCCTAACAGAACATACAGTATATCAGATGTATTTACACTGGAAGGACAGCTGGTTTTTGTCATCTAAACAACGCTGAATACTCACTTGAGTTTGAAGTCATCTGAAGCCAGGCGTGCATTGTCAACACTGATAGCAAGATTGGCGTTGCTCCTCATCATGTCAAGTATCTGCAAAAATCAAATAGATTAAGTCATTGTCAGAGTGTGAAATACAAACACATTGCCTATGCTCAGTTAGTGTTTTCTACTTTCCCACTGTCAATTTGATGGACTGCAAACAGCAATTTTTCACTTTCAATTATGCAGGTGTAGGAACATGCGTATGATAACATGCTGTGGGTCATAAAAGGACAAAGAAGGATATCTTTATGATACAGTCTCTCATAGCTGTACACCGAGATTAAGATAAGAGTCAGCAATTATAAATGTTATGAAATGGGTAAGAGCAATAAACAAACACTTTGAGTGCAAAAGGCATGATAATAAAAGGTAATGTGACTGAGCCTGGAATGACTTTTGCACCAGCATAATGTAACATTTACAAGGCAGTAAAAACTGTCACCAGAGGATTGAGATCTTTAATGGTGGTTTTTACAAAAAACTACGATTAAACAGAATGCTTTTTTACATTTTGTCATAGCATAGCAACCTAGCAAGGTATTTTATTACAAGATATTTTGTGCACCGGCATGAAGTAGAGTTCAAGCTAAAAGACCTTTTTCTTTACCTTAACACAGTGTAATATCTGTAAAACCAGAACACTTTAGAAGTCCTAAATTCATTACTTTGCAATCTTCTTCATAGACTTTTTTGTACACAGTTTCAACATTATTTTGTAAAATGTTTGCTGTAAACAAATCTTTCTGCCCTTCCTTTTCTTGGTTTTCCAGTAAAAGACAAAACTACATGAACATGATGGATCAAGTTAAAACTGAGATTGACTGATTTGTTCATGCACTTGCTCACCTTGGCCCTAAGGTCTGCGATGATGGCATAGTACTTGCTGTAGTCCCTTCCTTCCAAGGGGCCTTTCTTCTCGATAGCCTCTCTTATCTTGATCTCCAGGTCTCTGTTGGCCTTCTCTAAACTCCTCACTGTGTCCAGATAGGAAGCCAGGCGGTCATTCAGATTCTGCATGGTCACCTTCTCGTTAGCGATGACCATGTTTCCAGAAGCTGACCCAGAGGATGTGGATTGGTAGTCAAACCCTCCTCCAAAGCCGCTACCAAGGCGTGTGGCAGTTGAGATCTTAGGACCATAGCTTGCCCTGTCGCTAAAGGCATAGCTCACCTTTCTGGCCGTATGGCGTCTATTCTTGGGCTCCATTGCAAAGAGTAGTGCAGATCAATCAGAGAGGGGAGCGGTGGCACAGAGATGTTTGGCAGCTCAGAGTGGAGGATGGAGTAAAAGCCCCAGGTTCTTATATATCTCTCTGAAAGGCGTGCCACTCTTCTCCTATCTAACATTTCCCCTTTGACCCTGTTGCTTAGACTTTGTCCCTGTTAACACCGACTTTAAACCAATCCATGACAAGGTATGCTGACACTTTCATAAAAGATAGTGTACAGGAAATGTATCTATGGTAACAATCAACAGCGGTCAACAATCAACAAAAGTTAACAATTAATTATGTAAACAAGGATCAGATTTCATTTACAAATTGTTTTTGGTTTAAGGTTACTTTTACTTTTTAAAGAATGTTTTAGTTTTACTTTAAACATCTTAACTTTTTAGTTCAAAAGTAAGTTTACTTTGTGATTTTAATGTTTAAGTAACATTTCTAAACTTTATATCATTAAACTGTTATTAAAATTATTTAACTATGCTACAATGAAAGTGCACATCAGTTACCAATTCCTTTAGGATTTACAGAGTTAGGGGTTAGGGTGGTTTTAGATGTTTTTGGATTTTGATTAAATTTACAGTTTATCCAGTAAAGGTCGATCAAAATTAAACATACTTGGTAGAACAGGTTGTGCACAAACCAGCCAACCAAAACAACTCAATTTTGACACCAGCTGAGACTTTGCGAAGTCAGCAATTAATTGTCTCCTTGAAGTGTGATTCTACTGCTGGTAAAGAGGGCAGCTATTATTCCTCTGGCACTATATGTTGTCCTTATGTGTGCCTATGCTTTATTTATTCATTCATTCATACTCCTAGTTCAAATTGTGATTATGTATTTTGACATATATGATTTCTTTAAAGACATTTTGTTTTTTGAAAAAAGAAAATAAAAAAACATCCTCACACCAAGATTAGTTTACAACTGAACTTTATTGATATGTCTCAACATCCCAGCACAACAGGCAGACCAAACTGGACAGAGAGAAAACCAAAGGTGATGAAATATAAAAAAGTATTTTGCATTTTGATTTTTTAATTACTTTGAACCTCAATTAGTTTGCCTCTGAAAAAGCTCACAGCTCTCCAATTCTGAACTTTTGTAAACATCCACAGATCAACACACAAACACATAAATAATTCATGATGAAATAAATAAAAGATGACTTAGTTTTTCCTCTAATCCAGTTTCAATCAGCCTGTAGTCAAGATGTATACCGAGGAAGTGAAACTAACTGCAAAATTTGTTAGTGCCAATGACTAAATGACAGGAGAACCAATTAAAAAGAAGCATTAATTAAGGCCTATCGTATGTCATGCATCATATGTAGAAATAATGTAGACATTATCAGGCAGTTACTTTTGATATTTAAAGGTTCTTGGTTTCTGTGCTGGAGGAAACCACTTTGCCGTCCACCAGAGTCTGTGTAACAGTCATCACTTTGGTCTTTATTGTCTTCTGGTCTTCCAGAGCATCTTGGAGCCTGAGCGAAAAAATCACAACCAAATTAATCATTGAGTAGCTCCAGGTCATAGGTTTTTTATTAGTCTTCAATAGCCTCTGCAGGTTGGTAGTGAATTAAAATGTGAAATTCAACTCTGACAATCATTAAAAGGATCAATATAACACGCACTTGAAGTCTTCACCGTCCAGCAGCCGCCTGTATGTGGCAATCTCGGCCTCCAGCTTCATCTTTGTGTTGAGCAGGACCTCGTACTCCTGCGTCTGCTGCTGAATGTTGTTTCGCAGCTGTGTGAGCTCTGCCTCCAGACCAAGGATGATGTTGTTTAGAGACTCAACCTCCATGTTGTAACGCATCTCTGTGTCCCTCACTGTGCCTTCAAGAGAGGCTTTCTGTAAGCAGGCAAAGGGAGAAAGAATGGAATGGGTTAAATTTTTACAGGGAGCCCAGCTGGCTGATGGCAGCTCCATAGCGAAGGGTCACCAGAGTGTAAAGCTTGTGTCAACAAAGTGAATGTGAGAGACTTCAAGTGAGAGTGTTGAGTTAAGCATTGCAGGGAGTTAAGATAGGCGTGTGTTGAGGTAAATGAAGTGTGTGCTGACTGAGGGCTTCTCACCAGGCTCTTCTGTGACTCCAGCTCAATCTCCAGGGTTTGTAGCTGTCTGCGCAGGTCATTTACCTCTGTCTGGGCTCCCTTCAGGGCCTCTGTGCTCTGTGTAACCTGGGTCTGCACTTCTGTTATCTGAAAGAATTGTTGAGGTCAAAAGAGAAGTGAAAATCAATTAAACACTGCATTTCTTAGTTTTTCAACAGTTCTTGAGAAACATCCTTGTTTGCAGATGATAGCCTGTTATTCGTCTTGTACCTGAGATTCATGCCATGCTTTGAGTTCTTCTTGATTTTTCTGTGCCATCTTCTCGTACTTGGCCCTTATTTCTGCCATGATCTGTGCCAGGTCCTGTCCTTTAGGTGCGTCGACATCAACGTGGACTCCCGACTGGGAAATTTGGTTACGAAGCTCCATCACTTCCTACAAAAATGAGATTGAAAATAACACTTAGCTAGTTACACATACATAAAAATACCTTCTCTTCTTATCTGACAGGGAACTAAATGAAAAAAAAGGTGTGAAAGAAATAATGTCCTCATAAAATCCTTCAACCTTTTCAAACGGATATGGCACTGTTTGGATTATATGGATTTTACCACTGTACTCTTTTTATGGAGCAATGACTCAGCTGGGACTCCTTGCATCTTGCAAGCATAATCCTATTGTGGTCAGGAAAATATACAGAGGGTGCAGCTTTAACTCTTTGATGTTGTCTCTGTTGCCAAATTATGGATGGAAACCATTTCTTCAAGTGTGGCTTCCCACAAAATTCATAAACAGATCATTCAGATTTCTTAACAAACCTCTTTCTTCCCACTGATGTTTCTCAAGTTTGTTTTCAGGAACGCCCTACATCATGTCGGGATGTGTCAGGTGCAGTCAGGGCGTAGTTTGTAACATACATACTGTTACTTAACTTAAACACACATGGTAATGATGTTTAGGCAGCTTAATGTGATCAGCTGGTAAGCAAACAGTCAGTCAGGTCATCCACAGGTGAGGTGATGTTTGCTGAAATGATGTCCTGAGGGCTTTTAAAAGTATCTTTTGTTGGAATCCATTAGACTTTGTTGAAAATGAAAATGTCAACACTGAAGCAGCATGAATACAACTTTTGACTGATCTATGACTTTCAAACACAAAACCAGGGCTTAAGGTTCTGTTAAAGACCCGGAGGCCCTACTTATCAATTGGCTGGTCAAGTTTAAAATGTGGAGCCACAGATAAACACAGAAAGCTCTGCTTGTGTTGGGAAAGTTTTGTTTTTTTACAACAGAGATTTTTACACTCTTTTTCTTTCTCTTGTCACTAGTTTAAATGTGATGTCATCATGTCAGTAAAAGTTTGCAAACATTTGAATCACAAAGTGATGACAGTTGGTGGATTATTTGCTTATGTTGTCTGATCTTATTCAGCCAAACTAACCGAGCCCTGACAAAGATAAGCTTTGTTTTTGAATGTAGAACTCTCAGTAAATACCTCAAGATGTGAGTTTTTTTCTAACTTTAAATTTGCAACTTAGATTTTTAGTCAATAATATTAAATATTATAGGGGAATATCCTTAATCTATATTATAGATTATAGAATAATTTGAGGTCTCTGAATCAAATTTATTTAAATGTCGATTTTCAATACAAGGACTTTGCCCTGGTATACTCACATTTTCGTGGTTCTTCTTAAGGTGGATGAGCTCCTCCTTCAGGGTTTCGATCTCACTCTCCAGGTTCATGCGGCTCAAGTTGGTGTCATCGATGACCTTCCTCAGGCCGACGATGTCAGCCTCCACAGACTGGCGGATGGCCAGCTCAGACTCAAATCTAAACAGCACAGTGCACAAGGAGAACTTCAAAGCCTGCTACAGCTGCTCACATTCACAGAGATGAGTCCAACTTTGTTATCTGTCCGTCGCAACATTGTACTTTAAAACTCAGTGACTAATATGACAGAAAGAAACTACTCATTGTCACCTTTAATCTTTTCAATGTTCAAATATGGTCATTATTTGTTCAGTTTACAGTATTTTTTAAATTTTCTTTATTCTTTTGCCATCTGTGTTTACTATGAAATTGAATTTATGACACAACTTAAAGGTCTTCACCAGCTGTGATGCAAAGGCGATGAATAATGACTGCAAGACAAACAACTGTCTTTAGATAATGAGGCTATGTGTTCATCTCACGACCTATTCAGCAGTAAAACAGGGTGTGCCCTCAGATGGCAGGTTTGACAATAGCTCTGGGACTGCGAGCGGAACTTACTTCACTCTGAAGTCATCAGCCGCCAGGCGAGCGTTGTCAATGTTGAGAACCAGGCGGGCGTTGTCAGTGGTGGAATCAAACACCTAGAACAGATTTACAAAAAAGAGAAGACGGTTGGTCTGCAAACTGAAGACACAGGCCTCAATGTATGAGAATGCTCAAGGAAAATCTAATAATTTGAGAATATTATTCTACAAAAGGAAAAAGTGATATTCTAACCAGCCACCTGATAACAACTTTGAGCTGAGACATGGGTGATTGTCTTTATTTTACAAGTTCCAGCGCCGTGTGGCTTTTAATTTCCATGAGGAAAATGCTACCAAGTTTTGTTGACGGCAGGCTGCTTGAGCCAGATGGTTGCAGTGTTTGCTTTAGTAGTCACAGTAGGCCAGATAAGGGCTGGGATGGATGGCAAAGAGGCATCCAGGTGGCAAAGTCTATGAGCCAATCATTGGCTGCCAGGCAGCAACTGCCCTGTTGCTGCTGAGAAACAGGATCTGTCCTGTCAGCAGGACACAAGCTGGTGATTTGCATGAGGAAGGTGGTGATGGCGGTTGTGGTGGTGGTTGTGTGTGTGTGTGTGTGCGTGCTTTATCTTGTGAGTGTGCATGCATGTGTGCATTTGCATGGATGATTGACTGTGCGTGCCTTGCTGGATTGGGCCATTTTAATGTTGCTTTGAGAGTCTGTGTTTTCTCAGATGGGGTCTGAGACTCTCACCATTGGAGTGATTTTTACACCATGCCAAATAAAACATGTCACTGTTTTGACCCGGGTTGTTTGGATCAACCCTCAGACCTTGGTTGAAAGTGGAATAAACAAAACCTGTTTTTCAAAGCTTTTGAGTTTTGATGCAATGTTTCAAGAATGATAATAACAGGAAAACTCCTCCTTTTTCTCTCTTTGACTCCTTTCAATTTGTTATCATTTCAAGAAAAGTTCGCTGACCTCGACGGTGCTATTTGTGCTGTTCCCACAAGTAAAAAAAAAAAAAAAAAAATGTGTGGGCATGCACACCTCCCACAATGAAAACATGCAGGATGAGCACAGTTTTCCAATGTTGAAAAGTGACAGTAGACAGACAGAATTTGGGTGTTTCTCAATTTGGGTCCATTGGAGCCCAACTGGAATGTTCCATATTGACTTTTCCTGAAGAGGAAAAAATTGAGTTTTAAATGAAGAATGGCAGAAGACTGAGGCTAACTCACTCTAGTCCCTTTTAGTCATTTGTTTGTGTTACATTTTGTTCTTGACATTCAAGGAAAAACTTAAAATTAATCATTTACAAATTGCCTGGTTGTGTAATGTCTTCATTTACTTAAAGTGTTAAAATCTTATTGTTCAAGTTGACTGTGCCTAAGGAACAGTTATTTGTTTAAGGTAAGTGTAATATCCATTGTGTTATCAGATCAGTTAGTCATATAAAGCAGAACACAAAGACCTGACAAGCTCCACCTATAGTAATGAATGAAAAGAAGACAATTAGGTTTCTCCTCTCCTTTTTCTGATCAACCTCTATTTAATTATACAGTGGTAATAATGTCTGTACTGGATGTTCTGTCAACTTGTCCAACCAACATCACACTGTTTGATTTTCTAAACAAAGAGGAAAAGAATAGTTTAAGTGTTGATATGGGCCCACAAGTTGACCCTAACAGTCTGGTTCTCTTGTTTTTTGTGTGTGCCTTTTGTTTCCGCCAGCATTCCTCCACCATGCTGTTTCCGGTCCGGCCCTCAGCCCCCGGCCCCTCAGCCCCCGGCCCATGGAGTAGTTGCAGGCACTGTGCCGAGGACCAGCAGGAACACATTTAACCCCGTCTG
Organism: Acanthurus tractus; assembly: GCA_029783725.1. Classification (NCBI taxonomy): domain Eukaryota; kingdom Metazoa; phylum Chordata; class Actinopteri; order Acanthuriformes; family Acanthuridae; genus Acanthurus; species Acanthurus tractus. The sequence goes on along the minus strand of JAQNCA010000002.1, from coordinate 2,120,077 downwards.
TTAGGAAACTCCACCTTGGGCGCCGATGGGGTATTTTTTAGGTCAAAGGTACAAAATGTATTGATTTGGACTCATTTGCAGTGTTAAAACCATCAATACCATGACTTGCTCTATTTGACCTCTTTCTTACCTAACGACACATCACTTCACTTACAACTTGCCCCAGGTCTCCTCTTTCAGTTTACATTACCTCCCTCCCTTCCTCCCCTCCACCATTCGGCATCCCCCTAATGTGTTCTTGCTTGACAGTTAATAAATAAACACATACACATTCCGCTGCATGCTCCCGCCATCTTCCCCCCCAACCCCTCCTCACCTTCTTTCTCAGGTCATCCAGGATGGCCTGGTACTTGCTGTAGTCTCTGAAGTCAGGTCCGCTCTTCTCCAGGGCCTCCTTGATCTTAATCTCCAGCTTGTGGTTGGCCTGCTCCAGGTTCCTCACCGTCTCCAGGTAGTTTGCCAGCCTGTCGTTCAGGTTCTGCATGGCAAACTTCTCATTGCCCATGATGTCGCCGCTTTTCCCACTGGTGCTCACCTGGAAGTTGCTGGAGTAGCCTCCAGGGGCCATTCCCATCCCAGATTTCAAGCCACTGCGGTAACCGGAGGACACGCTGATTTGTATAGCACCGACCCCACCATGGACAGTGGGGGCCCTGTAGACAGGAGTGGAGGTACGAGCAAATGATGTAGCAGGGCTCCTGCCACTGGAGGAGGAGGTGGAGCGCAAAGAGTGTGTAGTTTGCCTTGTAGCTTGCATTGTTGCAATAGAGTGTAAGACTCAGTGAGACAGACTGTGAGTGAGAGAGAGAGCCACTGGCTGGGCAGGCAGATATGGGAGCTCACAGACACAAGGCAGGAGGAGAGGGGAAGCCGTTAAACTATATAAACCTTGTTTTCCAGGTCCGCCCCTAAGACCACTCCCCCTCACCCCTGAGGCACCTCCCTCTTTTCCGCAGGCCTAAACCACAGGACAGCTCAGAGCTTGCCTTTGTCCCTCACAACCTTCCTAAGTTGGTAAATTCTGAGGAATTCAATAACTCAGAGATTTGTAGACTTTGGAAAAAAAGGAGAATTTTTATTAGACATGATTGATGCTAAATATTACTTTTACTGATAAAACAGTTAAGTCTCAGGGCATCATTTCTTTTTTTTTTGAGTTTTGAAAATTCCCCCAAAGACATTAGAATGCCAGACATTCACTCTTCAAAGGGTTTATAATATTTTCTGTACGACAAAAGAGTTTTGTGCCATTAAAACATAAATTATATCATTTGTATGGACAGCTGTTATTAGTGTGATACACTGATGTGGTCTCTTCAGTGGAATTTTTTATATAAAAAGATATGCCTATATAAAAATTAATGTTTGTGTATAAACATGTTCGTGTACAGATATGTTGATTTTTGTATTTTTATCTGTGACATATCCACCAAGTGATGTTGATTAAGAAAGGTTGCATTAGTAGATATTTCTCAATTTTCCACCCGCATTAGACTCATCAAAAAACAAGTTTTCAAATTCTCCACCCTCTCATATCAGCGATTCATCATCACCTCCCCAAATTTCAACTGAAACATATCTGATAATCAGTTCAGTGAGTTACTCAATGGATTTATTCACTTTCCTCAGTCAGTGTGGGTATGTGAAATAAACCATGTCACATCTGGAGAAGAGACACCTCTCAAACTGATGATAAGAACTAATTCTTCATCAGGACACTGCAGCCTTGTGCTCTTGTGAAATTTATCTTTACTGTGTGTGTGTATGCGCTCAGTTATTTCTCATCAAACACTTGGGCAGGCCTGTACGCCATGTGAAAAAAAACATTAAGGTTTAAGGGTTATAACTTAATATCACAGTGAACTGTTTTGCCAGCAGTGTGTTTTGAGATTAAAATGTTCTTTCAGCAGGCATTAAGTGGTTTCCAGTCATTTCTGTATTGATCTGTATGGAGACTGATGGAAACTCACAGCATCCTGAAATTGAAGGAATTGTACATCTAAAGCTCCAAAACACTGATGATGACAATGATTAATGAACCCAGATAAAAATGGAGTTCAATCAGATGAGCATTTTCAAGATGTTCGGTAGCTCCAGATGTTACGTACGTACAGCATGTTATCTATCCTACGCGGCCGGATGTGTGTCTGATTGTCCTCCTCCCATAAAGGATATGGTCAAACAAAGGAACAATTCCAAAGTCTCCTTAGTAGATTTGTAGGAACAATAACTTTCCTAAACCTGTAAACATATTCCAGTAGCCCTCCTGCAGGTTTTTACACAAGCACATTCCTCACATGGTACTGTTCCTCTAAAGCAGCTCATTATTGGCTTTAAACAAAGACAGAAACCCACCTTATCTTATCTTTTCTTTTTTTCTTTTAAGTTGTCTTTGCAGTTAAATGTTTTCTTTTGTTGGTCATTTACAGTTGAACAAAAATGCAAGGTTGTGTTTGTGTATTTGACATAATTGTCTGTCAATGAAGAATCACACTAAATCAAATTTGAATTCTGTTTTCGGTGCAAACTACAATATTGTTTCAGTCTTTTTTTGCAAATCGTAAATCATCTTCCTGTTCGTGGTTTTCTGTAAGTGCATGAGTTTGTTCTCAGATGCTTTCCGGCTGAATGGTTTTCTGTTTGTCCGCTCAGTCATGTTCAGTCTCATTCTTGCTCCAAGTCTTTGTTGTTTTTTCAGGAAGGAACTTGCTGCAGGATATTAAAGTATAAAGAGCTTCTGATGAAAACAAAACAACTCTTGTTCTGTAATTGAGAAGGCAAACAAAGAAGATTCCCACTAATCGTAGCAATAAAGTGGTTTCATAAAAGGTTGCCTCAAAACGTAATACGATAGTAATGATACCAAATGCCAAATGCATTCAGGCCAATTTATAAGTTCTCAATGCGAGTGTAAACTATCTTTGTTTATCCTGACAAAAAAAAAGCATTACAGAAACATGAAGAAAAAAAATGAAAATCAAGGTAGACTGATGGAAAAGTGTAAAGAGATAAAAAATATTAAACATCCTGTTTATCCTCCAAAAGTGACTCATCCCAAATACAGACTAAACCAGCCGCAGTCACATAGGGTCTTTTTTACAGCTTGCCAGTTTTATGGATTTGGTTTGCCTACCTGTGGCAGCGATAACTGCAGTGTTTTGTCTGTTGTGGTGGCTGCCACGCCCGACAGAGAAAACAGAGATTAGTTGAAGGCACTGATAGCTGTTGAAAGCGGATAAAGGCATTGAGTTTAGAACTCACTCTATGTGTAAGGTAAATTATAAGGATTACTGCGGGCCTCAGTCTGAGTATGTTCCCAAGAAAACATGTTACAGAACGGGGTATTAGCGTATTTCTAAAGCTAAGATGCATGTGGTTATTTTGTGAGACAACAAGATTAACACCATTGTCATGTCTGTGTGTCAAGGAAAAAGGGTTGGAGGAGGACAAAGTTAGCTGGTTTATCTGAGGTTAGCATTGAGATGGCTACATTGAATGTAAAAAAAAAAAACACGTATTAACATTCTGAAGGTCACTTGTTAATACATTTTAACATTTATTTAGAGAATGCACAAACAAAAGACAAAATGTAAAAAATGTTCCAGTTTTTGGTGCTCACTCAGCCTCTCTTCAGATATGATTTTTTAGGTGAGTAACAAAACTCTGATATGAATTATACTGAGTTTAACATTGCTGTTCCACAAGAGAAGTAAAGAGTAGCTCTGAAAAATGATTGGATGCACATCAAGCCTTTCTTTCTCACTGAAAAATTACAGTATATGAATCAAAGTCCTTGACATAATTTTACATTTAAGAGTTAGGGAAGTGCATATCTAGTGGATTTTGCTCTTTACAGTTGAGAAATGTAAAAAAAAATCTCTCTGGTGACAAACTTTGCAATAAAGTCAATCTTGTCAAAGTTGGACAATTTTAAGGACCAAAACTCATTTTTTTGTGCAGTGAAACTAAAACATAGACATGACTCAAGCATCTCTTTTCATGTGTCATCCTCAGAGACATAAAGAAACAGAGAATTTCCCACAATATGACTCGCAGCCTGAACACCTCTCATCCAGGTGTGGGGAATACAGAAATGTTTTTCTTTTCTTTTTTTTCCTTCCTATTTTCCTTTTTGGATCATGTTTTATCTCAGCATCTTACTGTTTATCTAACTGCCAGTAAAACATTTTTAATCAACATGGTCATGCTGGGAAAAGCCATGCTATAACAGGGGCAATGTGCACATTTCTACCCTTTTGACTCTCACAATATTTGTTGTGCAACAGAACAAAATGATTTGAAGATACAAAAGTTTAATAATCTCTCAATTTCCGAAAGTGGGTTGATTTCTTAACTTACTCTTGTTGAAATTCCTTTTATAGTTTATACGCCATATACCTAATGTTTTCCTATATGAAACAGGTTAAATGCCAGTTTTTGCACCATTCCTACCAAAATGTTGGATGGGAAAACTCACTCTGTCCGTGGTCACAAGTTTTGGCATGCACAACGCCACCTAGCATGAACCTCAAAGGCTCTGGCCAACTATCAAGAATGTTTCCTGGCATCGCCATGATAGTCATCACCCACCATGACTGGCCCCCCTCCCAACCCTGAGCCAATCTCTGCTCCTTCGAATGGCAGAACACAGTTTGTCTATGTACAAATGAACAAACTATGGATGTTTCATTGAAAGAAGTTTAATGCTGTTATCGCCATTGTTTAATTAGACAGATTTTAAAGATTTATTTTATCAACAATTAATTTGAATGTAAAAAAAATAATGAAAGACTTAAAATATACAACAGATCAGCCATTCACAGTGTTGGGAATAATCAGCAGTCCATTTTTTGTTTTCGTTCCAATTTTTCTTTATTTTTCATTTATGGTGAAAATGCTCTCAGTTGTTCTCATTGCGAGAGCACTTTATTTATCCAACTAAACTAAAAGCCTGAAACACAACTTGCAGCAGAGAAAACAAACACCTCCGGGCATGTCATGACAAAAAAATCCATGAGTAAATAAGTTAAAACATTTCCTTTGAAAAAGGAAATCTGGGTATGTTTCTGGGAAAGTTATGATTCAAGTCAAAACTGAAACCATAAGCTACACATTTGTTCAAAGTCAACTAAAACTAAGACATAACTGAGGGCATGATTTGGGAAAGTTAATAACAATGTTTAAGAAAATATCTGAATTATTTAGCACATACATGGATTTTCTTATGACATTGCACCTTAATCACTGATAAAACCTCAAAATTGGCCCCCGTCTTCAGTGTGTTTTATGCCTGGCATAGGAGAGGCAATGCTAAGCCTCTGTTTACTCTACTCCACCAGCCTTATCAACCTCCTGTAATTATGCCATTGACCGTGATGGACACTGACTCCGGGAAGTCACAAGACAGTCACAGCCGCAGTATGACGAATATTCTGCTGCACCTTAGTGTCACTTTCACTTAAAGAATGGGCGGGTCAAACAGTCCTCATGTGTGCCTATATATGGTTTTGAATCTGTCAGCCTGAAAGTCACCTGAAACCACCTCATTTTTTGTTTGTACAGTGCTCTGTTTGCTCACAAGCTGTGTTTGCCGCTAATGCTTAGTTACAACACTCATGAGTTTGACTCATAATCATCTGATTATGATTGCAATTTGAACTTCTTGTCTGCTGGAATAAAGAACTCGATTGCGGCTGGCTCAAGACTGTAGCTTTCTTGTTCAGCCGGACCTTTTTTGCTCCCTTCTGACCTTAAGGGTCAGAACACCCACAAAAAGCAGTAAATCAAAGCTGCACTGACAGACGCACAGAACCACCACTGAGATGTCTATTTATCGGGCGACCCACGAGATCGTTTAGTATCTGACCTCGAGGAAGATACTGACCAAGCCCTTGGCCTATTCATCACTCAACACCTTATTTAGTAGGAGGAAAAACCACCAAAGATGATTCCTATGGAACTCCCATTAACACTCCCGCAGACACAAGGGCCTTCAGCCACAACTTCCTCACAGGCTTCCTCGCAGTGTCACTGTAAAGAAATTACTGACAGCAGTTTATCTTTGTGACACCGCTGTCTGAGAGTGGAGAGTCACTGTCTGTGTGGCTAACAATGCCGTTGTGAGACTGTAGAAACATAAAGAAGCTCAGAATGACTCACTGGGGGTCACACTGATGGAAAACACTCATGCAGAGCCAATTTACAGGTGTGTGGAACATTCCCACCAGGTGCAGGGGCATGCAGCAGACACTGCTGAATCAACCATCTGATATGAGACAATCTGATATCGGGAAATGCCTGCTGTTATTCCTGTGTGTGTGTGTGAGAGAGAGAGAAAATGACAAGAGGGTGTTTTTCTTTTGTACCTGTTAAACCAAAACAATGTGCTCCGGGGTTTACTCATGATTTTAGGAATGCCTGCTTCTCGATTCCAGGAAGCCGGAGATGTTTCTGTTCAGGTCTGCAGGGGGCGGATAAGGCAACAGATGGCTCAGACGAGACAGAAGAACTTGAATAGCTTTTATAAGGGGTTTTAATTAAGGATCTATGTTGAAAGAGGTTGCAAATTAAAAGCCCACCTAGATTGCATAGTCCTGGTGCTTTCACACCAGTGTCAGAAAATGCTTGTTAGTATCACGAGGTGGATTACTAAGCAGGCCTACTGAGTGGCTGCTGATGTAAAAAAAAAAAACTAAATAGAGAAGAGAAACAATCACAGACATAAAATTGCAAAAATGAAACACAGGAAGACAATTTAAAATTACAAGTAGCAGATATTTTTTTAAAAAAAACATTCACATATGAATTTTCGAAGCTGCTTATCTGGCATTTATTCATTGCACTTAATAATATCCAGAATGTAGTTTTTCACTGCAGAAAACTGGCTTTAAATTTGAGTCATTACATTTCTCGATTCATTTTCCAATTTAGTCATTGCTGTGAGGCTTGAACTTTACTGGACAGGAGGAGTGGACAGATGAAGAGACAAAGGGTGAGGTCAAGGGTCACCAGCCTGGGAGGAGTGAGGTCAAAAATTTGGTATGTGGTTTTCAGGGTGGAGCACTGGAAAAGCTA
>JAQNCA010000002.1:2073657-2085805 GCA_029783725.1 Acanthurus tractus | reverse complement strand
CTTTTATGGTTGACTTGATCGCAGGGGTGAGGTCCACCTAATAACTCACATTCTCAGTCCCTGCCCACACACACACATCCACACACACCACAGTAGCTGTAACACACTCAGCCACGCCTTGTGACAGCTTTGTGTGGAGCTGACGGTGATAGGCCCTCTGAATGTTTATAGAGTGTTACAGCACACAGTGTAAAGTTCCATCTCAGTTCAAACTCATTTATCCTGTCGTAAAACCCTGCTTGCAGCTACTCAGCCCTGGTCAAACAAGAAATATCAATCTCCTGCATAGCTTGTGATTAACCAGCAGATACAGATTCAACCTTAGCCTATTGATGTTGCAATGACAGATGATGACAATCACTTTAAGCATGTGACGGGTCCTGATGAAAGCCTCATTACCATTGATTGAGAGGACTGGAATGAAAAGCAGGCGTACTCTGACACCACCCTTTGCACAATGAACCACCAAACCTTAAATAAGACACTTCCAGTTTACCTCTCCACAGGCCAGAGATGTTGTTATTATTTTATGTAATTATAGTCTTACTCAAGAGCCCAAGTATGATTGGAAGCCTATTTCACCACAATAACAAGAGACTGAATGGCTTCAAGAAATTACAGGTGTGAAGAGCTTTAACATTTGTTTGTACAGTATTGCATTACACTGGATTCATCTCACATGCACATTTATCTTCCAAGCACACAGTACGACCACACAAATGTCAATAAGACAAAGAAAATTTGACAAGAAGCATCTTAATGTAGTTGTTGTATGCTGTTTTTGTAAGGCCGTGTTGAAACCATTTATCTATCAAATTCTTCTATTATAAATCATGGAATACAGTTAATTAGGTGTAGAAGAACCATCCTTTTGGTTTTAAACAAAATTATTTTGTTAGAGTGAAGAATATCAATTATGTATCAGAAGGCCTAAGTCTTTGAACATTCCAATTACACAATGCAAGTGAAAATAACAACCTTTTGATATATATTTATGATATGTAAACATGTAAATAGGGGTTGGATAACAGTAAAGTGGCTGAAATAGAAACATAAAGAAACCCAAACTTTAGCAGGAGAGCAATAATTCTGTTGTATTTGGCTGAGGCACGTTAAAGAAAACATACAATAAGAGAACTTCTCCATCAGCTTGGCTTATGAGGACAGTCTGACAATCAGACAGTATTAAAAATATTTGTAAACCAAATGTTTGAGTTTTTACTTGTTGTTTGTACCTATGGTGATTGTTTTTTTTTTACTTTTGATGACATGCTATCAGATGTTAAAATCCAAATGCAAATAGCAGGCTACTACCACACATGTGGAAAAGAATATGAAAAAGTCCTTATCACAGATGAATAATCACTCCAAAACAATTAATGTGTCTTTGTTTGGACTTAAGTCCAGGATCTTTTTTATATCAGTGCCATAAACATGTAGAAATTTCTTTAATTTAGGGGTGTTCATAAAATTTTAATGACTTAAATTTGTGAGAAGCGGTACAAAAATGACAAATATTAAAATGATCTTTCATTTAAGTCCATATTTTTACTTTTAGCAGTTAAATATAGGCCTAGATGAAAAGTTACTCACTCTGCAAAAAGGACATCATTGCTTTATTAAATTGATAGAAATCAAGTAGCCAGAGTCATATTTTTTGAGTCATATGATCAAACAAAATTTGTTTCATATTCATGGTGAACTTACTGAAACTCAGTCGACTTTGCCGAGCTCTGTGAGAGAGCTGTTCTTGTTTCTGTGAGGTTTTGAAACAGCATCCCACATGATTCAAAACCCGGTGATGATATATAACTGCGATTTCAGTGCAGTCATGTGAATTTCACTTAGCACTGTTATATCGGACTCTTCTTACTTGGCAAACGCTCAAACTCAGATTCACAACATCATCTGGATATTGCTACATCTCCTTTTTTTAGGATGATTGAGTCACACTCTTTGTGCTTTGCAGCTCTGCGCGCTGCAGTAACAAAAGCCCTGCTCCTGAGTTGGCAATCATTTTTTGGCTGAAAGAAGATGGAAGTCTTTTTTATATCCCCACTTTTCCATGATGACAATGAGGCCAAGAGCCACTGGTGGGAAAGCAGAGGGTTAGAGAAGATAGAGGAGAGAGGGTATGGTGGAAAGGGGTTGGACTGGTTATGCCAAGACTCATGACTCATCGCGGTGTGGGACTGGAGGAGGAAATAACTCAGGGAGGAGGGGAACGCAGGCCTGGTTTTGGTGGGGGGTAGTTGAATGTTGAACCACCACTGTAGAGAATGAAGAGAAACACAAAGAGATGAAGAGATTGAGTTCCAGCAGAGGCGGGATTGACAGGAGTGATGGTGACTTTCTTATCAGTGTGGCATAAAGATTGCTAACTGATGTTAACACAGTGACTAGACCTCGTAGTAACAAGCATCAGTTATGAATTATCAGAGGGTGTTTATACAAATCAGTGACACGTAGCACTTCATGTCATGTTGACAAGTGAACAAAAGCATAAATTGACCACGGTATGTGCATTTAGTTGTCTTAAAAGCCTCAGGGTCATTGGCGTTAACCTAATTAGTGCAAGTCATGTTTGACTGAAATGAGGGCTGGCTGGTTAGTGCAGTTTTTCATTTTACTGTTCAATGTGTGTTATATTGCATACGGGTTGCCTTCAGCAGCCAAGGAATTTTGAGCCCTGAAGCATCCAAAACCGCTAATGCTCAAAATTTCTCATTGTAGGACACCACTGCTGTGACGGTTTTTCTCCTGAGGCGTCATTACAGAAACTTTCTAAGCATGGAGCCCTATCTTATCTTAGCTAGATGTTTTTTTCTGACTGTATTGAAGGAAAAACCCAGTTTTATCTTAGGTTAGGATTTTATTGATTACAGAACTGTCCTAAGTAAAGAATTTCCAAAGTTTGGCATCGTAACTTGTGAAGACACATACCCTGTGCTAAATTCGGCAACAAAGAAAGACATTGCTGTTACGTCTGTGAGACAAAGAAGCGCTGCATGAGTCCAAAAACCTAGAAATCTATGAAGCTTTACTTATCCTACAGTAGGTGGTTGCTAACAAGGGACTTATTGAGACTGCAGAGGTTATCTGGGATGTGTGCATAAAGATAGTGTGGTAGGAAGCATGGAGGTTGTGACATCGAGGTGAGATCATACAACAGTCATGTATTTTTTCAAACTCTAACGTTAGCTTTATAATTGTGGTGTTGTGGTGTTAATAATAGTGTTCATTTGTGAAAAATATTTCACATAATATCTTTATCACCTAATACTTAAAATATAGCCTACAAATATACATCATCCCCTATGACAATTAAAATAGGGAACAACATGAAAACCAAATATAATGATTGAAAGGCTGCCCAAGCCACATGATACTGCTTTAAATATCGCAGAACACATTTAATAGGCATATATTAAATACAGAGTTAACAATCATAGTCAGGATTTTTTTAAATACGTGGGCTGAGTTAGGACACAACCATGAAATGAGGAATAAGAGACACAAGATTTAGATAGTAAACTTTAAGGTTGAACAAGCAGTTGGATTATTTTTCTGCAATGAGCTCCCTGTTTTAAAATGCTGACACTGTGAATCATATGTAGTTTTTCCTATGTTAACCTGGGAAGTGCTAACTATGTTTATTGGTGTTTTTAAGAGATCTTGTCTCGAGTTATGCTTATAACCGAGTTGATGGTGCACGCCAGCATACCTCACAAGAGAACCCATAATTTGCTATTTGGTTTATGACACCCAGCTGCTTTTACATGCAATTGGCCTATTTATGACCTCAAAGCATAAATCTTGCTTAAAGTAGTTATTCAACGATTTGAAAATACTCTCATAGCCTTTCTGTGTTGTGAGATTGGAAGATCTGGTACCAGCTAACAGTTAGCTAAACTAAGCAATCAACCTGGTAAGAGGTAGAAAGTCAACAAAAAAGCCTCCCCCCTCTCTTCAGCTAATATATATATTTACATATATGTCCATGATATGTCCATGATATATATATGTCCATGAAGATAATTTAGTATGTTACACTACACTTGCACATGACAGTTTGTGTTTTTGCATTGTGCTGTATGTTGACTTCCTGTTTATTTCTGACATTTTAAGGGTTTTTGTGATCTCAAAAATAATTGTAACATTTGAGTGCAAACACTGAATCTCTTGTCAACCATGCACAAACCAACTCGCTGCCAGTGCACACACACTGACACGCACACTGACACACACTATAACTTTGCTGAGTGCTGCTGGATAAATATGTATTTTGTTTTGTTATTTTTTAATTGGACCAAGACTTACACATTTCAATCTTACATGTTGAATCAGCTGTGGTATGTTTGCATACTTTTACCTGAAGGGACACACACACACACACCAACACAGGCACACACAAACAGAGGAGATTAAAGCAAAGAAATATTCTCACTCCTCGATCCTCACTTTAGAACAAGTTTTCTCTAACAACACAGAGAAGCTTGTAGAAAGACCAGGTAATGGTTTTGAGTGACTGGACGATGTGTCACAGAGGTGTAATGTTACAGCCCTGCCTCTCCTTCTCAGCCAGACGTGCAACCAATAGCAGCTTAGCACAGTCCCCTCCCACAGCAACAGGCTTTAAAACTCCTGAGTTGTGTCTTCTCCCTCCTATCCACTCTGGTCTCTCCCCTCTGACGGCCTGCCTGCCTGCCTGCCTTGCCAACAGAGCCATTTGGTCTGACTTATCTCATCCAAGAGAGAAAAAAACCAACTCTAGATTTCAGCATGTCATCTTACAAAAGTTACTCTGTGAAAAGTTCCACTGTCCCACGGACCTGGAGCAGCTATAGCCATACTGGACCAGGTACCAGTACCCGCAAGAGCCTCACTGTCAGGACTGGCTATGGAGGCACCAGGGGCATCGGAGATGGTGGCATCATCAGCAGCAGCATGAACTATGGCCTTAGCTCATCCATGGGTGGAAGCATTGGTGGTGGCTACGGTGGCTTCAATACTATGCAGGCTCCTATCACTGCTGTAAGTGTGAACAAGAGCTTGCTGGCCCCCCTTAACCTCGAGATTGACCCAACCATCCAAGCTGTCCGTACCCAGGAGAAGGAGCAGATCAAGACCCTCAACAACCGCTTTGCTTCCTTCATTGACAAGGTAAGGAACTGTGAAAGTGGTCAGACACATGTTTTTGTCAAACATTCAGGTTAAACAAGCAGTGGTCTTTGCTTAATTCTGCTCTTCAAACAGACAGAAACTGCTATTGGTGGGATGAAAGATCACATCCAGTGAAGTTCAGATGCTAGATGTTTCTCTGGAGTGTTGGGACATTGTTATGTAATATCTGATCCATAAAACCATGTGTCCTGTAGCCTAATTGCTCTTTTGCTACGTGGAGAGAGTTGATTTATTCCCCTCTCTGCTTTTGTTACCTCCTACTTATGCAGTCTGGGCAGAAAAAAATGAATGCGCTGCAGCTTAAACTTAGAGTTAGACTCTCCTTTGGCTCAGCCTGTCCTTTTATAGTGATGAAAAACAGACCTGCAGAAAGAAGAGATTGAGAAATGACGAGGAAAGAAAAAGAAAAGGACAGTAAAAGGGTGTGTCAGGGCTGAGCTAGGGGCTTGTGATAAGAGTTACCTTGGGAATGGTCCCTCCCTCAGCTGGGGTGTGGCTCTTTCTGCTGCCCTGGTGGCCCCCACCCCTCCCAGGCATATGCACGCACACTCACACACACATACACACAAATACACAGAGACACAGACAAGTTCTATTGTTACCTTTAGGACAATACCTTCTTTCACAGTGACACTTCTTAAAGGGAGTATTCAAAGGGTGTATGAATAAACTGACTCTATATCATTCAAATAAGCCCTTATGTCCAACATTTGTATAATACTCAGGAGTGTATTTGTCCCCTGAGGCCTCAGCAGTAGGTTAATATTTAAAAAGGCCAGTCGGTTTCATGTTCTGGTCAATGCCAGCTGCCTGGCTGCGTATCAACTCTCCTTCTCCCGGAGCAATCATTAAAAGAAGATAAAATGTATTTTGCATGCTTCGACGCAGACCAGCAAACTTACACGCAATCATCTGTTATCTTGTGGTTATCTTGAGGCCCATTTGGAGGAACTTTATCATCTGTATTAACTCCATTTCAAATGAAGCCAAGAGGTTCTTAGGTATTTCACCTTTAGAGTACAATGTGTCAGGGAGGGAGGTCCACACACCTGCCTCACTGTTTCATTTTACTGTTCGCAACTATGCAAACCCCTCACCTTTTCATCCCACCCCTCCCCCCTCTCTTCAGCTAATAAATCACCCTCATTTCTTTCCCCTCCTCCACCTCCCCTTGACTTTCTACTCCCTTCTCCTCCCTCATCACATCTTTATAACACAGTTAAATATTTACCTTTCTGCATTTGCCGGACTTCTCTTCGCTGTTCTCTCTGTATTTGTCTTCTATGCTGCGAACCATGCTGTACAAAAACAGGAAGGCATGCAGGAGAAGGGTTAACTAGCTCAATCGCCCCCATCACCAGCTTTTTTCCACCCTCGTCTTTTTCTCTGTCCTCTCTACCTCCTGTCAGGATGCACGTACGTCAGGCCTTCCGCTGGAAAGGCACAGCAGGTCTGGAAAAATTCCAACAGACGCTTAAAAAGCTCCAAAGATAGATAAGAACAACAAAGACTGTAGAGAGTGAATAGGTGCCATGGCAAAGTTGATTCTGATGAATGAATACCAGGAACTCAACTTAGAGATGATGTCAGGGATAAGCAGACTGAAGCTTAATTACTCTTTTAATGGAATTTTTGAAATAATTCATATGTGACAACAAAGAAAACGTCTTCAGAAATTCATCACGTTAAACAAGCATATAAGCTAGTAATTCTTCTTTAAGAAGTTGCTCGCTAATAACCCTAATAAATAACTCTGATTCCTCCTTTCTTACCTCTCTTTTTCTCCACACATCAGGTCCGCTTCCTGGAACAGCAGAACAAAATGCTGGAGACCAAGTGGCAACTGCTGCAGGGACAGACCACCACCCGCTCCAACATCGACGCCATGTTCGAGGCCTACATCTCCAACCTGCGCAGACAGCTGGACAGCCTGGGCAACGACAAGATGAAGCTGGAGGCCGACCTGCACAACATGCAGGGCCTGGTGGAGGATTTCAAGAACAAGTGAGTGTGGGGTTGAAAATGTGGACTAAAACTAAAGTTTCTAATGCAGGGTCAGGCCTGTTTCAGACCAAAAAGTGCCACATGGTTTATCTAGGATTTATCTTTCTCCATTAAAAATGCACTCGCTGGTCACTAAAATGCACAGAAACTCGCTGATAAATAAAATACAGCTGGACTTTTTGTTATCATAGGATCAGTGTCTGACAGGAGTGTATGAGGTTGTGTTTCAGGACTAGCCATGCAAATACACTGAGTTAGTCTTCTGTGGACTACTCCCTACATCTGTCCATTGTCTTGCGTCATGCACACTCGTGGGGAATTACAGCACTGAGGAAGCATGTCTCAAGTACATTACATATGTCCCATGTCTCAGACACAAGCAGGTACAATATGCACGCACCTAATTGTCAGTTGTTCACAGACAGATGGGGCGTATCAGCAAATTTCAGAGGAGTCTCAAGGGAGAAATATTGCTAACTCCTCTCACGCTTGGCCCAGACTCAGCTGACACTCCATGAGGCAAACGCTCCAGTGGAGTTCAAGAGTTATAGATAGAATTCTAGCGCCTCCTAGTGTTACATTGACATATAAGCTCTCAGGATTTTACAGGCTCATGAGATGAAACTCTATGATTTTTCAACATTTAACGGAGAACTGCTTTTCTTTTTGCTCCCAGATATGAAGATGAGATCAACAAGCGCACAGAGTGTGAGAATGACTTCGTCCTCATCAAGAAGGTCAGCATCAGCATTTTCTAAACTTTAAATTGCAAATTTTGTACCTTGTCTACAACTTGCTTTTTTTTCCCCTAAAGACGATGTCAGTTCTTTGTGATGTCTTTTTCTAATAAACTTTTTGTTTGTTCCAGGATGTTGACGAGGCCTACATGAATAAGGTTGAGCTGGAGGCCAAGCTGGAGAGCCTGACAGACGAGATTAACTTCCTCAGGTCGATCTATGAGGAGGTACAACACAACAACAACAACTTTTTTTCCCCCCTCCTCTAAAAACCTTTAAATCACTTCCTGCCTATTGTCTTTCTCCTCATTTTCTCGGCATCTGGTTGAATAATCTCTTTAATTTGTCTTTCTTTTACTGTTTCTTTAGGAAATTCGTGAGCTCCAGAGTCAGATCAAGGACACTTCAGTCATTGTGGAGATGGACAACAGCCGTAACCTGGATATGGACGCTATTGTGGCTGAAGTCAAGGCTCAGTATGAGGACATCGCCAACCGCAGCCGTGCCGAGGCAGAGACATGGTACAAGACCAAGGTGATGGAGAACTCCATTTTTAGTTTTTCTGATGGTCAGGATTAAGGCCACTTTTTGGTATTCTTAGACTGTCTCCTGCATTCAGAAGGAAAGGTATTGCATGTGCAAACCCTTTTAACACTGACTTTAGATGTATAGAAGATGTATAGAAGGTCAAAATATTTTTCTCCACAGCATTAATATTCATCAGTGTATGGGACAGCGCACACAGAATGTTCATGAATTGGTTGTCCAGTTTGTCATTTGGCTTTATTATTCTTTTATTTAGTATGAGGAGATGCAGACATCCGCCAGCAGATATGGAGATGACCTGAGGGCTACCAAGTCCGAGATAGCAGACCTGAACCGCATGATCCAGAGACTGACATCAGAGATTGATGCCGTCAAGGGACAGGTAGGGGAAAAAAAGTGTTTTGAGCCATCATGTTTAGTCTTAATGCTTTTTACAATCATGAAAGTTGACAAAGCCTAATTTAAAAAAAAAAATTGTCTCAGCGTGCCAACCTGGAGGCCCAGATTGCTGAGGCTGAGGAGCGTGGTGAGCTGGCTGTGAAGGACGCCAAGGCCCGCATTAGGGACCTGGAAGAAGCCCTGCAGAGAGCCAAACAGGACATGGCCCGCCAGATCAGAGAGTACCAGGACCTGATGAACGTCAAACTCGCCCTGGACATTGAGATCGCCACATACAGAAAATTGCTGGAGGGTGAGGAGGACAGGTTGGCAAATGGCATCAAGGCTATCAACATCTCCCAACAGAGCAGTAAGTCATCTCCAGTGACCCCTTTTTGTCTTTGTATTGACTGAGGCCGTAACAAAAGGTCCTAACAAACTGGGTTTTGTTACCTTCTCCAGCTTTAACAGATTCTCACCTTCCTTCCTTTCTCTAAACAGCAAGCTACAGTGGTTTTCCCATGGACATGAAGAGCAGCTACTCAGGCAACTACTCCTCTGGATATTCCAGTGCCGGATATGGTGGAAGCAGAAGCGGCTTCAGTGCTGGCAGCAGTGGCTATGGCACAAACACCCAGACCAAGAAGAACGTCGTTGTTAAGATGATTGAGACCAGGGATGGCAGAGTGGTGTCCGAGTCCTCTGAGGTCATTGAGGATTGAGCTGTCAAGTTTAGAGGTTTAGCTGCCTCTTTGGTAGATTTATACTTACACTTCACCCCCCCAACTATCATAATAAAGAAGTCTAAAGTCAAATGCTTGCCAGCACTCTTCAATAGAGCCTAATTGTAAAGCAATAAATGATTCTAACACTACCAAAGATCTGAAAGGGACCAAAGAAGTTGTTTTATATGTCTGACTGTACTAAGATGTTAGTTTTGTCTCACAAAGTGGGATCAGACCTGGGCAAAAATGCAACTAGAAAAAAAAAATGTACATATACAACACTCCCTTAAAATCTACAGCTATTTCATACATGAAGGTTGTTCCTTTCAAACTGGTGTTGCATCAGATGGACTGTGGTGTTGTCAAAGGAATGTGAATGTATTGAAACAGTGCTTCAGCGTTGTTGGTCAGATAATGGTCTTAAAAGTGCCTGCTACAGTAGGTAGTGCATGTCTTCCCTGTGCGTGTAACTGAAACTGTTCGACCCCTTAGGAGACCCCACAACACTGTTGTCCTGAGGAGCTGTTTTTGCTACCGAACCAAATAAAAATGTGTTTACTGAAAAAAAAAAAAGTTTCATATGACTTTATTTATTGGCATTTATACATGATTGTTGATTGAAACTAGGAAGAGACAGCAAAAGCAGTGAAAAAGAGCATAGGACCTCATCAGCTCTGTCAATGACCCAAATACCGCTTTCTCTCTCCTATATGGTGTTTTTAGTTGTGTGTAAATATTATAAATGTAACAAATCTGCACTCCCTTTACTGTAAGCCAGCTAATTGGGCTGATGACAAGTCAATATAACATTCAAAGCAAGGTATAAAAAAGGTTCAGCGCACAGAGATTTACAGATGACTGTGACGAGCAGCTCACACTGTATGACATGCTCATTACACTGTGAGTGCTCTGTGACGCTGTTGATCTGCACTCTCCAAAAATGGATGGTGATCTTTGATTTGTTTTTACTCACTGTATCGCCACAAACCCCCAACCTCTGTCTACAGTTGAGTGATGCAAGGACCTCCACACATTTTTACTTGTTATAGCAAGAACAGCACAGGTTGGTCATTCAAATCAGAAAGACAGGTTTGTTTACATACTATATATTTTTCCAAACTGTATTCTTTTTGATACCTTCAGTAAATACTGCAATTTTAGCTGAATTTGCCCAAAGAGAAGCTATTTGTAGGGTTCAAAACCTTCAGAAATCCTCCAATTTTAATCGCTCCTACAGCCATGAAATTTGTTCAGGAACAAGGCCATGCTTCTTCCTCCCTGCCAATCACATGAGCCTTTTTGTTTTCAGCCGCCTGTGCCTTAAAAAACTCAATAACCCAGTCTACTTTTCTCTTTGACTCCTGTTCAGCTCAATTTTTAAGTTTTCACAGCTCTCCCTTTTAAATCCATCTTCATTCCTTAAATAAGCAGCACATAGACAAGCAGTTTGCTCTGTTGCTTCACAACAAGAAAGTCTAGGATTTCAGTTCCGGCTACAGTCCCAGGTTCCTTACTGTCCTCCCAAAGGAAAGACCACTCACCCACACTGTGCATGTGTTAAGGTCAATACTTCTCCCTTATCCATTATAGAAAAAGAATGAAGATGCTTGAAACTCATCAAGACATACCCCCACCCTAAGTCCCTTCCCTCAGGCTGTTCACTTTATTAACATATCATTAAGCCAAAATTCCAATTTACTCTTGCTGTTTATATGTTTACTAGCTGGTAGTGTTTGTCTGTGTGCCATTTAGTCAGAAGGTTAATGTCAACATGAGAATGGATTTGTCGACATTTTCAAAATTCCTCCCAGAAATGATACATAATGCTGCTGTTTTTTGTTTTTTTTTTTGTTGCTGTTTAAATCATAAATCCAGGGCTTATTCTGAGTACTCAAAAATGTTGAATGCAGCTAGAATTTTCAGACATGTACAGCTACAAAAACTGGGCTGGTAGACAAATGTTTAGGCACGATGCAGCATGTTTTTTTTGTGTGTGTATGTAGAGAAGGTGAGATTTCCAAAGTCAGCTATGAGTGGACAGTGATGCTGTGTCACATTCAGACAGTTGTTAGCTCAGACTGTCTGAAAAGAAACAAAAAGATATGGGTAAACATGAGCTTGCAAAGAGTTGAGGTGTATGATGAAATAGTTGCAAAGCCTTGTTAGGTAGGTGATAGTTTATTATTTGACTCTGATACAAAGCATTAATGTATCATCTCTGCAGCCTAACTGTCCTGCAATAGCAGCCTCAGCCTCATGACTTTTTTGTACATAGCTTCAAGGTTGCTTTCTTTTTTCTGTGGCTGTTTTGAGAAAACCTTTGACTTTTGAAACTTTGAAGACCCTTAATTAGCAAATGAAGTCAAATGCAAAACCAAGAAACAATTTGTCTCAGCTCTACAGGATATAACATCAGTCATGACGTTCTGTTGTCTAAACTGTCAACACATTATATATCACCAAATGCAATGCAATAAATGAGATCATACTTGACCGATAATATTGAATATTTCTAGAACTGTAGGCACATTTTTTCTATGAGAAAGGATGATACTCCTCCACCAAACATCATGG
>JAQNCA010000002.1:2046823-2073500 GCA_029783725.1 Acanthurus tractus | reverse complement strand
AGGATATTATATTGGGTAAAATATACCCAACGTTAGTGATGGTGTTACTTATTTTAACGTTAGTGTTCTAGGGTTAAGAGCAAAATGCTGTCTAAAATTTTTGAAATTTAGTAGGACAGCTCTCTCAGCTTGAGCATTAGAGCAGGGAAAGACCTTGCCAGACAGTATAAGAGAGTTCAGCACATTTAGCTATTTTAAGCTCAATATCAAAAAGTGGTTAAAAGGGAAACAGTCCTGCAGCCATAAATTACCTCATATGTTGACGAGGTGAAATCAATTTTGTGTGTGTGTGTGCGTGTGTGTGTGTGTGCAAGTGAGACTCTCATTCTCTTATACGTAATGTTGTATTTTATCATATTTTAGTTTTTTTTTATCATATTTGCATTGTACATGTATTCTTGTAACTGTCTCAGACGTTTTTATTGATGACTGCCCACCTCCCACACTGTTTACTGTTGACTACCCCTTAGGAACCACAGATGATAATTAGCTAAGAGCGATATCTTGCACAATATATTTATTGAGAATTGTCCTTGTCAAAAATATTTAATTTAAAAACAAAATGCGTACACAGCATCCAGGTATGAGAAACATTAACTCAGTAAGGCAAATAGACCAGTAGAAAATATTAGAATTATGCTGTTTCTGCAGTTGACCACCAGGAGGCAATATCTCCCCACTAAATGTGAGCATGTTACTCTGCAGGTCAAGATGAGCCCTGCAATGGCAGCACTGAGGACTACTGTTGCTCTCACCTTGTGTGTGCATGTGTAAGTGTGTGTGCATGTGTAAGTGTGTGTGTTTAACAGGTAAACTGGAAACTAAAACTGTCCTCTTGCAATGCCATTTGAATCAACACAACAGCTGCCTGCTTTTCTAAACTGTCAAACAACTGTTTTTTTCCTTTTTTCTGTTTTTTTTTTGTAAAGGCACCATTATAAAAACATGACAAATATATTTACTTCAAACAAAGTCAGCTGAATAACAGTTCCAACACCATCCAGAAACATGACAACTGTGCATCGCAAACCTCATTTTGACATTGCATAGAAATATTTAGATTTAGTGAGATTTTAGATGCAAAGAATCTCAGACCACAATATTAAAAGAGATTCCAAACGTTGTAGTGATGCTGTTTCATAAGACCTAAAGGTCCTGTGTGTAGAATTTAGAAATGCTTAATGGCAGACATTGGAAATTATATTCATAGCCATGCTTACATCAGTGTATGTTGTATTATTGTTTTAGCTGCACCATTGCAACACTGGCCTCTGAGAGGCCTTTTAGATTTTTTCACAGCCATCACAGGCTTTCCTAAACACAAGGAGGAGAGGGGGGTGAGTAGTGGGAAATTCAGATAGTTGCAATCTGCAACTTCACAAGTAGATGCCAGTAAACCTTACACATTTGGTCTTTAAATGACATTTTCTCTTGCAGTAATGAGACTTCCTGCGTGCCAGAGCAGTGAGAGAATATGAGTCCATAGTGTTTGTGCATGTAAGTGCATGTATGCCGGTGTGTGTCTGCTTACTTGGCATACTGGCTCACGTCACAGGAAGCCTTTCTGTCTCTCAGAGTCTTCCCTCCACCTTTTAAGAGAGCAAAGTCTTTTTGACAGCTGGAACAGATATAGAGGAATCTTTGTCTCACAACAATAGTCCTGTAGGCTTTAAATTTGATTGCGTAATATACCATCAACCAAAATGATCAGCCTTTAATGAATAATAGAAGGTGGAGCACTGAAATCTAGCAGTTCAGCATGTTTCAACCTGTGCTGGTATCCGTTTTATGCTTTTCCACTAGAGGGCAGTGTAGGGATGATAGCCTCACCCAAGGCGACACGAATGCAATAACGACTCCTTGACTATATGGAGAACTGTTTGATTCAGTAAAAAAAAGAGAGATCTCTACTGTGTAACTGTTCACTGTGTTCTTAAGATTAATGGTTTAAAGTTTCTGAAAGTCTTGACAAACACTGCTTCATTTAAAGTGGAAAGTTTCGCAGGGAAAACCTGCATGTGTTGCAGATCACGAAGTGTATTCAGATGCAACAGGTCCACCCAGGTGTCATCATTTACTGCCATAAAAGGTTGAATCATGATTTACGGGCACACAGAGTGGGCGAGGTATGAAGAGGGAGGGGAAAGTGTTAGAAAGTATGAGCAAGCATGAACAACAAAAGCACAACAGCACAGTTTGACACCCACATACAAAAGTTTACAAAGCCAAACATGTCAAAACGATAAAAAGTAAGTTGAGAAAAAAAATTAGTTTTCTTTGTTTTACGCTCAACCAATACTGCTTTGATGCATGGAAGAAATGCTTTATGTGAAGCTGAGATTTTTGCAGGCGTGCATAAAAGTGGTGTGTTCCCAGAGAGCCCCTCCCTGTGTCCTAGAACAAAGACAGCTATATAGCTTTTGCAGAGGTTGCTTGAGTGTGTGTGTGTGTGTTTGCTTGTTTTTTGTCAATGAAAGCCTTGAGCCAGACTTTAAAGGACTTGGAACAATATGATTTATTATCAGCTCATTTTTAGAACCCATTTTGATAGAGAAAAAAAAAGATTAATAAAACCTATAGTACCAGAAATGTACACAGCTGTTATCAACTTGCCGTGTTATGTAATAACTGTAGTGAGGTCTGATTT
This sequence comes from Acanthurus tractus, assembly GCA_029783725.1. Classification (NCBI taxonomy): domain Eukaryota; kingdom Metazoa; phylum Chordata; class Actinopteri; order Acanthuriformes; family Acanthuridae; genus Acanthurus; species Acanthurus tractus. The sequence goes on along the minus strand of JAQNCA010000002.1, from coordinate 2,070,853 downwards.
AACTACACTTTGTATTTACTGTATAATCAGTAGCACTGTGGAGAAGTGAGGTACATGCAATAATCCAGTACTACAACTTTTTGAAAGAGCTTGTTGGTGGCTCAAGAACATTTATGTCTGCATAGCGATGATTAAATTACTCTTTGACATTTTCGGGGGCCATAAAAGGAAAAGAAACATATCCCTTTTATTTCTGTTTTGCTGGGTCTTCTGTACTGCTTCTGAGTCACCTCTCACTGGCCCTACCCTCTTTTTTATTCCAAGCTGCAGAGAAGGCATGTTGGGGCAATGCATTCACCACACAGTCACCACCAAGCGCCTGACCTTTGGATGCAGGCGTTGTTTGGAGCTCACAATGCAACAGTATCATTATGGATGAAATCCCCTTAAACTCAACCTGAGGAAAAATCATCCATGCCATTCTCAAGCAAATATAATTAGTGATTAGTATTGATTATTCATGGGTCAGAGTAACACATTGTATACAAAACCATAGCTAACATTCCTTGCACTTTTTTTGAATAGTGGATTATTATTATTATTATGATTCTTGTTGTTGTTGTTGTTGTTATTATTATTATTGTGGTTGTTGTCGTCGTTTTGTTGTTGTATGATTTGTAGTTTAGAGGGAAGTCATTGCAATAAACCACAGTGGCCTATGAGTACTATCTAGTGTTGATTTTGGTTGTAATATTATCTCATATGAACATTACTAATTTGATAAATTTTTGCTCATTAGTTTTCTCAGTGACTTGCTGTACTTTAACCTTGTCGATTGTGAATTAATTAGCTTGCAATGTTGTGCTTTCGTTGCAGCTTCCAAATCGAGAGTCGATGATAGAACTCTTGCACGTATGTGCTTATTGTTCTTCATATTGTGTTTCAGAGCCATCTGTCAGCCCCAGACGCTCCATAAACGAATGGTTGTGACTGTTTAACTGGATGCACCAATTGGCTTATTGGACAGAGAAAGAGCACTCAGCCAACTGGCAACAGGCAATAAATGTTAGGCTCTGTTAACTTTGTTGTGGTTTAAGGTAACATCCACAACAAAAAAACAAAAAAACACCATCCCTGCTAGCCTGATGTTCAAGAATGACCTTTCACTCTCAACTTGAATGTTGCATTAAAACCTTTCCGCTTGCTAATTTTAAAAGTGCATGCATTTCCCACACATTTGAAGTCACAGAAACTGGGAAAGCAGCCAAGACGCTGTATGTCTGAAAGAACAAACAGAGGAAAAATCACCGCTATGACAAGGAGATGACAGGTGTTACCTGACGCATCAGCTTGCTACAACAACCAGTCAGCAACTCTTTAACTTTCACTCGCTTACACTAACATGATTAATCATAACAAATTATTTGTTTGGCCTTCAGCAGTGGTGTGAACAGTAGTGGCACATTGTGAAAACACTGAAAATGTCAAACAGCCTGCAAAGTACTGAGCATAAGGATGAAAATGTTCTTAAATTATTATTGTTGTGAGTTAAATGCGTTTCCTGCATGATATTTTTGAATTATTAGGCATTAATTCTCAGTCTGTCTTGCAGAGCAGCCAATCTAATTTAAAGACTAAAGCTGCTCATCTCAAAAACTGTTTTTCACCCAAAGGCCTTGTAACAGGTCAATCCTGCCAATAGGTTTGCTGTTTTAACATGGCTAGAGTTATGAATTTTAATTTATGGCTAATTAATCAAAAGTAAAATCAAAATAACTAACGTGATATTTGTGGTATATTGCCCTCTGTGATGGAGGGTGAAAGAGTAATGTGTTGCATCACATGTAGATGTTTAAGTACAAATATCCTAAAATTGTATGTAAATGGATTTAATGACTTTTCACCACTGGCCTCCATCTGCATGAGGACTACAGCTGTAACATGTCCTCTAATGACGCAAAAGCAGTTAAAAGATGAACATTCTAATGTTAAATCCTCAGTGCCTGCGAGTAAGAGCGGCTGGAATGCTTTATGATGTGTGTTACATAACAAATATCTCTCCGGGGATATTTCCCTAGGTTGGAAAAAGTCGGTTTTAAAAACCAAGATGAAAAATTGCCAATGAGAAGCTTTGAGAGAAGCTACAGGGCTTCTCATGTGGGAGTGTGGGCGGGTGTGGGGTAGAAACCATCCCAGCGTTCTCATTGTCATTTTTCATCGGACTCACCCAACACAGTTATTACAGCTTCTGCCCTTTTCTGATTGGTGCCTGAAGGCGAGGACTGTATTTACCTCTGCCAACGTTAAGCAGGTTCAGGCAAGGCATCAGCATTACTTGCATAGTATGAAACAAGTCAGATATGACTCCCAGTAAAACAAATGGAAAGTGGTTAATAAAGGGTTATTGTAGGTTTAATTCTTGTCAGAGCCTGTTGTCTTTGCAAAGGTGCCTGGTGCTGAAAGGTGTGGTGCGAAAACCAAAGATGATCAAAGACCAATAAAAAAAAAAAAAGTTGTTAATGAAAATCTCAGCTGATCAACAGCTCACAGTGAAACAGAAAAACACAAACTAATCTTTTGCCAGCGCAGTTTAGTTTTACAGTGCTGCTTTTCTAATCCAAGGGTATGAGTATCAAGCAGACTTGTCTGAGCATGCGGTGTGGGTGTAGGTGTGTGTATGGGTGTGAAAGGGTGTGGAGGCATAAATCACACAGAAGAGTAACTGATTTTGAACCTTTATGAATGTAGTAAAGCACGGCAACTCAAACAGACCATGCAGAAACAAAAGCTGGAAGGGATTTCACTTAAAGTTGAAAGCGTCTCTGCTCCACCATCCTCAGATCAACCTCACATACTCGTTCAGGGCCAAAAAGTCACTCCATTGGCACCTGAAATATTTGCCACGAATATTGACTTTACCTGATGTAACTTTATTTGAATCTAGCTAAAGGTGCTTGAAGCAATTACTTTTTTTTAACCACAGGTAGGATAAAAAAATGCATCGGTAATAAAAAGACTTTGATAGATCAAGTCTGGTGTGGTTTTTAACATCCGGACAGATATAAAATCAGTCTGGTTTGAAATCGTCAAAAAACACTCTTACACTCAAACGTACAACTTTTCTGGTCAATGTGTCTTATCAGTATTTAGAAAACAAGATCTAGAGTCAAAAGTCCAAGAATCAGACCTGCAGTAAACCGGTTTTTAACATGGTTTCTAATCTCAGAAATAGAAAAAGAAAAATAGTAGGGTGATAGTGATACTCCGAGATTTCTACATGCCCATCGTCATGTTTCTACGTTATCATTGTGTTTTTCTTAGCGGAAGTTGTATTGTCTTTCTTTTTCATGTATCACTCTTCTAAAAAAAAATAGCAATAATAAACAAAAAAGAAATAGAAAAAGAAATTCAACCCACAGGCAAACAGACCCTTTCAATATCCAGTTTCTACTTGTTTCACTTAATGTTTTGACCAATTGTTTTTCAAAGATGTTAGTGTTTAATGTTAATTCTCTTTGCTCCTGTTTGTACAAGATACATAAAACTTTTTTGCATTTATTTTCAGTAGGCCAGACTATTGGAGTTGTGTCTTCACCTTCTTAAGTATGTCTGACTTTGCAGTAGCAATGCTTTTTCCATGTGGATCCTAGTATTTTTGTACTTTTTTGGGCCCTAAATGGAACAAACCATGCACTTTTTATTTAAAAAAGGCAGGGAAAAGCAAAATAAAGCAGTAGCAGCATCACTCTCCTCTGAACTCCACAAAACCTATCGTAATATATTTTCTTCCTCATGTGAAGAGTTGCGATACTCTATGCATTGTTTTCAGCAGCTGCCACTGGTCTGCAGAGAGGAGCCTTAAATGTACCAGCACCTGCTGTTTGATGGGAGTTGAGTGCAGATGGAGAACACTGGATAGATTGGGTGTTTTACTTGTTGACCACCCTGTATGCTGTCATAGAATGAGAGAAGATGATCCTGATCACCTCTGTTGCTATGTTTGCCATTTATTTGTCTAGGCCGCATCTGTGACAGACTTTAAATGACTAAAAATCAGGTCCCTATGACTAACACCAAATTTTGTTAGCTGCCAATAAAATGAGTGGCTGATGAGTTTCGTTGACTGTAAAGGCTTACTGGTGTTTAATTCCCATAAGACGGATTGTAAAAAGAAGAGGGAGGAGACCTGTTCTGCATCCTTTATAAAATCAACAACCAGTCCTTTAAGGATATGAAACACCAACGGTTCATACTGTAGTTCAAATCATTATTATTTCATAATGTTGTGGCCTCCACAGTTCCACAGTTGTAAAATTACACATCAGGGTAATTTAGAGTCATTTAAGAACTATACAGATTACAAAATACAACCTGTTTAAAAGAACTAAGCCATTGAAACAGATAGTATTTTATGTATCTCTAGATTCTGAGTTCAATAAAAATATATTGAATTGCACACTATATTATAAACCTTATAATATACCTGTCTTATGTAGCCATGCCGTTCAAAAATGGTACCTCATGTTCAAATATGTCTTTCAACATAATAGTTACTGTTAGTTTTGGCTTTTAACAGGTATGCATCAGTAACTGACAACCTGCGCAAAAGGGCTGCTTACTCAAGTGAAGTGACTCCAGTGGCATGTAGCTAATTGCACACTACCTGCTGTTAAATCTTGTTGACCTTTTGATGGAGGAGAAAGGGGGAGAGTGAAAATCTAATGTGCTCATTTTAATTTGAGTTAGGAGAAGACATGTTTTTACCCTGATTTGTGGGAAGAAAGCTTTATCTGATGAGTAGGATAATTCTCAGAAATAGCCATAAATCAGTCATGCAAAAAGATGTGTGAAAGATGACAACTCTTCAAATGTGTCAGAGTGTCACAGTGTGACTTAAAGTGTGTATGGTGGCATTGGACTAATTTAAATTGGTTTGCAACAAGTTGCATCACACAGTCTCACAGTCTTTGCACTGTGTGGGTCTTCAGTGATAAAATTTGAATTGGAGTAAACTGGTTTGAGTTGGAGGTAGAAATGCTAACAAAGATCAACCTTCCATCGATTGCATGTACCTTATATGCTATCTTTTGCACCATCCCGGGCGGGGGGGGGCTGGAACTGATGTTAGCCAACACTGGACAATTGGGACAAACAACCATTCACATTCAAATACATAATTACCTGAAAAGTAAAGTGGCAAATTAACCTGACCTGTGTGTCAGAGCTGGAGCCATCTTCCTATGAAACAACAATGCTAATATCTGCTTTATCCACTGCACAAAGATTTAAGAACACAACGAAGAAGATTGCTAACAAGGGGCTTTGTAGTACAAACTGCTACAAAAAAAACTGTTGTGCAACATGAAATGTAACAAAAGTTTGGTGAGTGTTCCTCTTAAAGGCACCAATATTGTGAAAGATGCTTTGACCCATTGCCACGCCCTGCAACAGGCGTCACGCTGTGTCCTGAGAAATCTGCTTAGCCATCTGACAGATGATGCCACTTACCAGCTCTGACCTCATTATATTTCCTGAATCTTAGACTCACTCAAGCAAAGAGAATAAACTTGCAGACCCTTTTATCTATTGCATCTGCTGGAATAGAGATTTGTCTTAAAACTAGAGGTTATATTTCTCCTGTTTATGACAACTCAATGCAAAGGGTAAATTTGAAAAAAAACAAAAAAAAACAAGAAAATAAAATCACCTTTAAAGTTGTAGTAATACAGAGAGGTCAACCGCTGCTGAAGGCCATGTCCTTAATTCAGAGATAGCTGTCAGAACTTGCTCATTAGGATAACTCACACTGAGGTGACTCATGTTAGGAACTGAAGACATAAGTATCTTGGGTGCAGACTACAGACAGGGTGAGTTCCCAGAGGGTGTGAAGCAGAGTAAGGTAGAGTAAGTGAAAATATGCTTGGTGCACATGTTATCTCCATGCTAAAAAAGCACTCTTAGCTGTTCAAGGGTCTCCACTCAACCGTATCCTAAACGTGGATTGGTAGTCGTCTCTTGTGCAGCCATTAAGTATTGGTCACCAAAAAAGCACAGTTTGATATGTATATTTCACAAGCAACTTGTATTAACTAGTACATCATGCAAAAAGAATAAGCAGTGTTCGAGCTAATGTGTTACAAAAGTAATATGTTACATTATTTTATTACTTTTAGGCAGTAACAGAGTAATATAATTCATTGCCAACAAATTTTATTAACATTATTGCAGTTACTGTATCCAGTAAAGTGTCTATAACTCGGAATTAAGTGCTCATGGATGTTTTTCAAGAGTTTATCCAAGAAATGCCACTGGTTTGCCAATGAAAAAGAAAAAAAAGGAGGAAGAATCAATTTGACAAAATGGGGAAATGGCTGCAAGTGGAGTCAGATTTAACTTTCTTGAACTGGTTATGCTCACATTATTTCAAGTTTTTCAGGCAAAAGGAGACTAGTGGTGGTTAAAAAACTTGATTCCACAGGAGGAGAAACTTAGTGTTTTGATTGTTTCCCATGAAAGATGGCTTTCATTATTTAATGCCTCGACACACTTTGGTGGTAATTTTGGCAAGTAACCCAAAAGTAGTGCAATCAGTAATTTATTACTTTTCACAGACAGAAATATTGTTAAGTATCTTATTACTTTTACAACTAAAGTAACAAGTAATATCTAATAAATCACATTTTGGAAGTTACTTGCCCAACGCCAGGGACAAGACACAAGTTTATTAAAGCTGATCTAAAACTGGACTCTTGAGATTGATACTATCATATTTAAAGTTTAAAGTATTTAACATAAATATATCAGCTATTATCTAATATAAAAACTTATCTTGACCAAAAAATCTCAACACGACTCCCTTAAATTAAAAAACTTTATTAGAACCCAGATAAAGACTGAGCAGGACTTCTGTGTAAAAATCCACTTGTCTGTGCTCTCAAGTGGACAAACCGAAAAAAACAGAAGCAAAGTTTCTACATGACTCCAGATCAGGTGAAGCATTTCTGTGCTACAGTTTCTTGTTACTTGCAGGCTGACAGACACTGTGTATATTTATGATGTGGTGATCTCAGATGATAGGTGTCCCTGAATGATTTTTCATTCCAGCCTCACTTGACATGTACAGTATGTCAAAATAAATAATTAGATATACCTTGATAAGGATAACTGCAATACTAATTATTACTACTTACTACTGCACACTGAATCACATTCTTAATGGCTGTCCCAAAGCATTAGCGGAAGGACGCTACAGATGGAAGCATGACAAGGTCCTCATGGAGATCGCCAAGTGGGAGGAGCAGCAGAGGATAAAAGCGAATAACAACAATACTCCACCACCCAACACCATAGGATTCCTGAGAGAGGGCGGCAAGGCCCTTAGGAGCAGAACAGCAGCCAAAAACCTACATTTCATCCTGCAGAAGGCCTCCGACTGGGAGTTGAGTGTGAACCTGAAGAGGAAACTGGTCTTCCCTCAAGACATCTTGGCAACCTCCCTCCGACCCGACATGGTCCTCCTATCCAGGAACACTAAGACCATCATAGTGGCAGAACTTACCGTGCACTGGGAGGAGAGGCCAGCCACGTCACACCATCTGAAAAAAGCCAAGTACCAGGACCTGATTGACGAAGCGGCTCTGAAAGGGTGGCATGCAACCATTTTTCCTATTGAGGTCGGCTGGCTAGGGTTCCCAGCAAAATCGTAAAATGTAGCGTAGCATCTTTGATGTTTATCTCACTTGTACAGACGCTACCGTGGGGAAAGGCCCACTGGTGGTGGGGGAAGACCCACGGACATCCATGAAAGAATGGACGACAGCTCGGAAAGACGGCACGCTAAAGTGCCAGGGCTAGCACCCCGAAGCACTGCACAGACAAGCTACAAGTGCCAAACAAAGAGAATACCCCCAGGCAGACCGAGGAGGGGGACAGAATAATCTGCCATCAAGGACGGATCAAACGGCCAAAGACCCGGACAATGGCACAAGGACTACGAGAAAGGATTCAACAAGTCAGGAAGGTGAAGCTAAACAAAGATGCAATGTTTGAGGAGGAACATTCAAGAACGAACGTGGTGTCAAAATCCATCAAGGCAAGACCAAGTGCAAAGAACAGAGCCAGCAATGCAAGGCAACTGATATTACACAGAGGAACATCTCTGAGTTTATCAGTACTGCCTGTCAGTCGACGGAGGACCAGGGCCAGGAGGCCAACCACAGTGCCCCGGACCTCTCCGCTGAAACTGCTCAGAGCACTAGAAGAGGCAAAAAAAAGCCCTAAAGACTTCTGGAGGAAACCACGTTTGAACTTACCATCAGCAGCAGACCGCAGAAGGCAACAACTGGACCAAGATCTGAACATCGTCCTCAATAACACCCTGAAAGGAGACGCAGCCAGGAAAATCGAGACTATGGTTCAAATTGTGTTTCAGACACCTTTGGTGTGAAGGAAGCCAAGGCTCCTAGGCCACCAGCAGGACCCAGCAGAAGACAACGTTGGATCAGAGAGTTACGAGGAGAGCTGAAGAAGCTTAGGAAAAGATGGCGAGAAGCAAACGATGCGGAAAGAATAGCCCTGAATGAAGTAAGGGCAGAGGTCCGAAAAGCAGAGACATCATGGGAGAAGCAGAGGGAGAAGCGCCGAAAGAGGAAAGCCTTTATCAACAACCCTTTCCAGTTCACAGCCGACCTCCTAGGAAAACCAAAGAGCGAGACACTGAAATGTTCGAAGGTGGAGGTAAAAGACTCTTTGGCGGCTGCACATGACGACCCCCTTAGAGACACCCCCCTGGGGGATTGCCCTTTCCCACTGCCAGCATCTATGCCGTATACCCCTTTCAACATGGCAGACTTCACCGCGGACGAAGTAAGGTCGGTAGTAGAAAAAGCACGAACAGGATCAGCTCCAGGGCCGTCAGGTACCACCTACAAGATCTATAAAAACTGCCCACAGCTACTGAAGAGGCTATCAAAACTCCTAAGGATGCTGTGGAAGAAGAAGCAGGAACCTGGGCTCTGGACACTCGCTGAGGGGTGTTTTGTGCCAAAAGAGATAAACTCCGGGAGGCTCGATCAGTTCCGGGAGATTTCTCTTCTGGATGTAGAGAGTAAAATATTCTGGTCCATCATCACTCAAAGGCTAACAACATACCTGCTTGCCAACAAGTTCCAACAGTTCTTGCCAACAAGAAAAAGGCGGAGCTCCAGGATACTCTGGCTGCTTGGAACATATAGCAGCGATCAGCCAGCTTATCAAGGAGACCAAGAGCAATAACAAAACACTCTCAGTTGTATGGCTGGACCTCGCCAAAGCCTACCCAAGTGTCCCTTATCAGCTAATCCAAAAGGCATTAGACCACTACAGTGTACCAGCAGAAGTAGTTGAGCTTACCATGTCACATCTGGATACACTAAGGATGAGGTTCACAGCAAACAACTTCACCACCTCATGGCAAAGGCTTGAGAAGGGCATAATGGTGGGGCAAAGCCAACGCCAGAGCCAAAAGAGCCAAAAGAGGACTAGTGGTGCAAAGGGTCCGGGAGGCAGCAGAGGAGGATCGCCAGGTGAAGGCAATAGGGCTAGCCTCCCAAGGCCGGTGGACACAGTGGGACCAGGTGCTGGAGCGACCTCTGTCCTGGAAGGAGCTATGGCAATCTGACCAGGGGAAATTGTCTTTCCTCTTACGAGCAGTGGCTGATCTGCTACCAACCCCAAGCAACCTAAAGATCTGGGGTGCAGAGGAAGACTCATCTTGCAAACAGTGTGGAGCGGCCTACTGCACACTGAATCACATTCTGACTGGCCTACGTGACAGCCTACGTAGTCTGTAATATCTGCTTGTAGCGTAGCATCTTTGATGTTTATATCACTTGTATTCATCATCTTCATTATGCTAACTTGCTATTATAATTATGTCATTTTCTATTACAGTTTTACCTGTTGACAATACTTGGCTGTTTACTGGCTGGGTGCTTGATCTTTTGGTTAGCTGTCATTGATTGTTCCATCATTAGTTTTGAACACGTTTTTAAACAATAGGTTATTAGGTTGGTGAGGGATAATGGCAGTAAACTGACCGAATGTACTGAACTACAATTGAAACTTTCCTATTCTCTTCTCAACTGCTGTCCCACCCTTGTTGCAAGCCTTTTATTAAGAGACATCTATCATCATACCCTAAGTTTAAAGGTATTAGTGCAGGATTGTCTCAAAACACATTGTATACAATTATAAAAAAAGGTATCTCTTTCACTCATCTTTGATGACCCACTAGAAGTGTGTGGTGGTGTGTTTTTCTACAGACATCCCTCTGCCTGTATTGCTCATTTTCTTGTTGTTTTTCTGTGTTTGATAAGTTTTTGGGTGGCAGCTTTCGGGTCAAGTGGAGCAGCCAATGTCAGCATGCAGAACTTATGAAGAAGTCATGACCAGCCTGGCATCAGAAGAAAATATAGCTCTAAACCCAGCTGTAGAGAAGTAAAAAAAATAGTAAGGCGTAATGCAGAGCAGACCACAGTTGTTTTAAAACCAGAGTGAATCTGGAATTGACCTGTTTTCTGTTGGATTTGTAAGTGCTGGCGATTAGCCTAATTAGCCTATGTTAGCCTACTAACATATCAGCATTTCTATTGCATCAAATGTAACATTCTTTTGCAGCTTACAGTGTACGTGATACAAACACCAACTTCTGCTTTCAAACAATGTTAGTATGTTACATTTAAAACGCTTACATCAAGTTCTGTAGAGCTGACTAGCTTTGAATCATTTTCTGTCAATCAAATGAGCCACTGCGGTTAACACAAGATGCCACATCCGGGTCAAAAAATGATTGTTTAAGACTAAATTTACACTCCTCTGAAGTCTTTTGGTTGGATGCTGCAGGTGGGCGTATGTGTCGGGGCAGGAGGTGGGCCAATTTCGAATTGTGTGTTTACAAACTCTCACCAGGAAATGCTGCATATTCTGCCTTTCATTTCATTTCATAGTCCCTGCTGAAGCGTCGCTGAAGATGGTCATTTATGATGACATTTGGGTTTTTGTTGTCGTCCGTAAGTTGAACTATATAATAGTGGTTGTCTTGTATTTCATTGTTCTTAAAATGACCATACTGTCAATCAAAGAATGTTGCTTAATAGTAAGAGTTTAGTTTAATTAACAGCAAAAAAAGTAACGTTAATTGTATTTTGCCGTTCAAGTTCCTCAATTTGTATCATATGCTCTTACTTAAGATTTTTTTTAACTCTGCAGCACTGCAGTGGCAGGATTGCCTCTGGGTGCCTCATAAATGATCCAAAGTGTCACCATAAATCAAGTGTAATCTCACACACAATTCAAGCTGTAAAAAAATTACATAAAGCTGCATTTGTTTTCCAACGACCAACAACAGCAAACAGTTTACAGTTGCTAGATCCAAGTTTCTAGTAATGGATCAAATATTCTGCAGCCTCATGCCATCATATCATTCAAACTGCACCTCAAAACACTTGGCACTCAGCTCAAAGTACTGTTGAGAGCTTGTGTGCACACTGTGCTTTTGAAAATGTCACATCAATTATCTTCAGCGAGTGACACAATGGCAGCTTTGATTTGAAACAATTCAACAGTGCGACGCTTAGGCAACCTGTAGTTCTACCACTGTAAGAGAAAACACTGAAATTGCCAAGTACTTCTGCTATAACTGTATTTGCAGAGCCACCTCGGTTCGGGTCATGGCCCCAAAGCAGCTGGCTCCACAGCAGGGTAGTTTGATAACAGCTGCACAAAAAGAAAAAAGATGATTTACCCAAATTGAACTATGGCAAGCTGCCTCATGCTCCAAGAGTGCGCAGATACATGAAGATCAGCCTCTTATGCCCACAGTACATGTCACTCACACAGAAAAGCACCATCTTGAAAGGGTTAAGAAAGAATCCTCATCTGCAGTGTATGTGTTTATTTTACATTTCATGCAGTGGCATGGCATATGCCTTATGATTTATGATATGGAACATACTTATCAAAGTGCCCGAGGTGATTACAATTATATAAGCCTGTACATTTTGGTGTGGCCCAGCAAGTCTGCATGCCTGTCATAGCTTTTTTGGCTCTCTGGGGACATTTTTTGTCAGACTGTTTGACTGGCGCATCAACACAATCTTTGAACATTGGTGTTTCTGCACTTGTTGCTGACCTTTTTCATTTTAATCCCATTCCAATCTGACACATTTCCCTTAGTTCTATCATGTAGATTGTTACTGTTGCTATTGGCATGACTACACACCCTGTGCACTTGGTTCTCTGCTGTACCGGGGCTTAGTTGTAGCTGATGTGGGGGCTAACCTCATTCATTTAGTAAATAGGTACTTGTGATGCAAGCAGTGCTTGCAGATTTAGTTACATCAAAATTAAAGCCTATTTTTGATGAAGATATTATGTTATTTGACAACCTGGCAGCATTTAGGATGCAGGTATTGTTGCCAGGGTGTGGTTCGTTTTTCCCAGGTCTCATTAACAGTCAAGTCTTGCTCGTCTCAAGTATTAATTGTTCCCACACACACACAAAGTAACTAGCTCAGAGACAATGGATACAATTAAAATACCCAACATTCATAATTTGTGTTTGTGTGCAAATACTCAAAAATTACACATACATGCCCACAAATCTGCCCTATATATATTTGTCAATGAAGGCAGCAGAGAAATATGTGAGTCTATTGTTCTTCTCCGTTGCCACTTTCAAGTTCAGCTTTGCCTCCACTATGCCAGTTTGCCCTTTGGCTATTGTAGTGCAGGGTGTGGTTGCCAGAGATTAGAGCTTTTGAAAGGTGTATCCCAATAATTGGCACATTTTCACAGTGCTGACAGAGATGATTCTTATGCCACATTCATGTAAAAGAAGCTGAAAGGTCATTACTGAAGTATTAATGTCAGTATCTGCAGTCTGTAAGTTGCAAGAGAGCTAAAGTTTTAGTTGGCCCTGTATTCTGGTATTAAAAATGAAAAGAATATGACAACATGGTTAAAGTGTTGTTCAGCTTTAATTTGAGGCTGTTTATATATCAAAACCACATAATAATTGGTGTTTTGTTATAAAGATAGATAGTGACCCTCCAGTTTCTATGCAACAGCACTGACTGGATTTTGTTGCCAGCACAAAGCTTCGTGGAGTTATAATAATGTTTTGTCCTGGAAACTTGTAAAAGAAAAGAAAAAAACCCTGCAAAAAACCCCCTCAAATTCTGGTACTAGTTCCCATTTGACTTGGTCATGAAAGCTTCCCACTTCCAGTGGTCCAAAAGTGGTCACCACTCTCTGGTGTACAAAGCAGCTCCAACAATCTCATTTAGCTAGCTGCATTACTGACAAAACTAACTAGCGGCCACAGTTTCTTAAAGAACAAGAAAAGCTACTGTCCATCAGGAAACTCTGATCAGTAGAGCCTAAGCAGCTGGAAAACATCATGCAAATCCAGTCAACATTTTCTCCAATAAAATATGATACAGTGTCAACCAAATTAGTGATAGTTATTAGCACGTTGGAGAAAGATCCAACCTGCCCACCCAAGTTAACTTGTGAAGTGACTAGAGATCAGAGCAAAGAGTGACTGATGAACACTGTTCAACCTAGTTAAAAGCTGGAACATTATCAGTATTTTTAAGTTATTATTTTAAGGTTTAATTTTGAAAGGTTGATTCCAATTGGGTCCAGTGTAGTGAATGATTATCTAAATGTACAAACAACAAACATAAGTGGATTCTTGGTATCTTTGTCGGTGATGCTGTATGCCAGACCTGTGCTCCGTTTTCAATTTTTCCTGTAATTGAGATTTGCACCTTCAGTTCGATCTTTAGCAAGTCAAATACAGGTGACAGTTTCAGTTGTGTTGAGTTAGGGAGACAGGCATGGCCTGATGGCCGTTGACGAATCTGGTTGTTTGGGTTGTATGTTTATGTTATTAATTACAAAATGCTGCATAGTCACAGAATTTATTAAAAGGGCTCGGAGGCCTTCTCAGATGGGACGTTGTACTCCTGGTGGTTAATCTTCCTAGTTAATGTGAAGGTGTGGCAACTGCTATCATCTCCCTTTCATACAGTTTCTCAGCCCCTTCCGGCTGATGGATTTGGTCCACTAACACTCCCTGTCAGTGTCTTTTGTAGAACAGGGAAATTAAGCTTGTGTGCATGTGAAACAGGGTGTAGAAAGTAGCAGACCTGTGTGCAAATGCAGTCAGCACCACACATGAATCTACAACTTTCTCTGCAGAACTGGCTACTCTGAACTTCAAGAGCTCAATGGGACATAACAACATTTAGTGGTGAAGAAACAATGCTCTTTCTGTGTTTAAGTTTAAAGATGCACATGAAAGAGTAACATGTTAAAAAGATTTCATATATTTTGTCTTTTTTAAAGGTCGAACTCATGATATTTTTCAGTGATGTTTTTTGGGGGAGGTGCAAGAACCTCTTTATTTTTGTACAACATCAACAGTTTGACACTTCTAATTTTATTAATATCATTAATTTCATGGATGACAGTCCTATGTGTGGCTCACCACTTTACCCTGAACTCCAGCAGTCTTTGGACCAGTTACTCTTACTGGGTGGAGGAGCTGCTGTAAGCTTCTCGTATTGACACGCTCACACACACACACACACACACACACACACACACACACACACACACACACACACACACACACACACACGCACACACGCACACACCCACCCACACACACACACACACACACATTTTTAGTTATTTTTCATTTTCATTTTCTGGATTTGATATATGGACATTACATGCAAGTATTATTAAAATCCACTTTATGCAAAATATGCACTAACTTAGGTCTTGTGTCTGTGAGAAGAAAACAAGCTGACCTCTCAAAGGGCCATAAAGTGCTTGTTAGTGCTGTAGTGTCCATGAGTTATACGCTTTTTAACAGTGTGCTATGGAGGCATATTGCATGGCTTCTTTAAATAAGAGCCCAGCAGTCTTGTACAAATCATGTATGTGGTGTTTTTTTTCCAGTAAACGAAGCTCATCCAGCTGAAATTACCCTGCATGGTCGGGCCTGGTAGAAACTACAGTAAACTTAGTTATTGTCCGTCAGAGTTGCTTTTTGTTTTTTGTTTTAAACAACACAGGAGTCTGGATGTAAACCTTGAATTCAGTTGATGCAGCCCAGCACTCTGTATTTCCCCCATCATGCCTTACTACCTTCTTGTAACTCTTGTGTATTAAATAACTGCAGTGTCTCTGAACATTATCCATGCAGCAATTACTGTGTCACCACAATGTAATAATAAATGCAAACTGGTTCTAGATAGGGCTTTATAAATAAATGTAAGCGATGTGTGCTCATTGCTCTCTAACCCAAACATTAGGCATTGTCATGGTCATTGTCATATTTAAATTACATCACTACTGAGAATTTCTGTGGCGTCATGTCATACCTTGGCTATTGCTGAAAAAACACCCCTAACTGTCAGTGCGTAAGAAAAACCAGCAACAAAGTGTAAAACATTTATATTTCTGCAAAGTGGGATAAATAAAATGTCTCATTTCATATATATCTAGACAAGTTGGCTACATCCAGATTTCTGACTCCTCTGTCGACACAAACACTTAAATAAATAGGTTGTACTTCATCAACACAGATAACAAACTTGAACAATCAGTTACAGCAACTATAGTGATTCAAATAGTAATTAAAAATATGTTTTACTAGAAAAATAACCATGTTGCAAGGAATATCTCGTGCTGATTTTTGGGCATGAAACAACAAAACTTTGAACAGAATGTCTTAAAGTTCAAATGTGACATTTATGCCGCTCAGCTGACCATCCCTCTGAGCAACAGATTATTCATTTTTCCTGTTTCTTAAGGACTGATTCTTTTTAGCAGCTGAATCATTAGCTTCTTCCTCTATGCTCCTCCCATGTATCTGTTTTTGCACTGCCTTGAATATACATATGTTGTAAAACAAGCTTTGGCTTACGTCATGAAGCCCTTTGCATGAGACATTGAAATCATTATAACTTTGTACGTTATTAGTTTAGGCCTAAAATGCCCTCAAAAAGGGATGACATCTTTCTCCAGTGTACCATTATCATAACGGGCTTGACTCACTAGACTAGACAAAGGTGTGGTGCACAGAATATGACTAAGCAGACGTCCTTGTAATGGATAAGATAAACTGCAAAATTGTTAGTTAGATTTATATTGCATTTTTTACCACAGCACAATGCTGGAGGTGACTTTTTAATGGAATCCAAGAAACATGGATGTATCAAATTACAACATTATGCAATAGAAAAGCTATCCTGTTTGGCTCTAAAAAGTCACAAGTATTGTACGCCTGAATCAAGTTCTCTTCCTCCAGTTAATATATTTTCCTTTTTCAGTAGTTCTCCTTGCCAAGTTTCAGTAGAGTATACTCCCATCTCAAGCACCAGCTTATTTTCTCACAGAGAAAATGAGCTTGTGAACATTCCACGACATGCACTGACTAGAAAGCCTGAAATGTCACCCATCATATTATGTTAAATCAAACACAATCTCTTTTCAAAATTATGGATGCTGTAAAGGAAAGGGAAAAAGTTTTTGGTGGCATTGATATTTATTGTGATATCCTTCAGTTTATGTGAAAAGTTTAATCAATAATTTTCAAACATAAATGATTGTTTCTTCAGTGGGAAACTTTTTGGAAATATTTTGTTTTTTGTACAGTCTTACAAAAACGAATTTACATGACATTTATTCAAGGCTTCATATGTAGGATGTGATAACTATTATATCAGTAATAATAAAATAAGCAGAAAGTTAAACTGTCTACCAATGCCGAGGTTTGATTTTGTTATTGGTGGGGACATAAAAGTTGTCTGTAGGGGCCTCTGGGAGCTCTTTGTTTTTATGATAGACTTCTGACTGCAATTTCACAGTCAACTAGAGCTGTTATAAATAAGTTGTCAACTCAGTAATAAAGGCCTGTTCATAGATCCTGAGACCATAGTTACATGTTCTGACATTTTCTGTCACCTGATAAAATAACACATTAAAGCCATTTTGATAGTGAGACAACATGTTGCTAATGAAAGTTTTCCTTTCAAATGCTCATTAAAATCTATTATAATGTAGTAAGCCATCAACCTAATATTTGTCAAAATACTAAAATACACATGAACTGTGGTTGTGATAGTTTCTTCCTCACTTACACGTAGTTCTTGTTGACAAAGCTCATGGGCATCTTAGACTACAGCAAGGAGTACAAAGGCCACAGCAGCATTTTTCACATTCAAGACTGTCAACTGGCAAAGTCAATCGTTATATATATCAAGCAAAATTTGGTTAGGGAGGTAGATTTGAAGTAAAAACAACCCAATAGTTTGGCAATCACTGAACAGGGAAAAAAATCTAAAACCAGGGAATGTTGGGCTCTCCCAAGGCTGCCCATTTCTGCCATCCAATTTGTGAAATTTTTGGACAAGGCATATCTGTTGTAGGAGTGTGTCCAAACTGCATCCCTATTTTTTGCAGATGAGATGGCTCTGTTGGCTTCTTTGGCCTGTGACCTCCAGCATGCATTTGAAAGATTTGCATCGAAGTGATGAGAGTACCACCTCCATGTCACAGGCCATGGTTCTTAGTGACTGAAGAATTGATTGGCCCCTCCGGATTGGAACTGCTTTCCACAAGAGGAAAAAGTCTAAGAATCTCAAGTTCTTGTCCTCAAGTGATGGAGAAATGGGTTGTGTGATGAACAGGCAGGTGTTGTACAGGACCTTCCTGTGTGAAGGCAGGGCTGAGCTGAAAAACAGGGCTCTCGATTTCCCAGTTAATCGATCCATCAAAGTGGTCCTGGCCTTTAGGTAGTGATTGTAAGAATAAGGGCACCTTTCTTTGAAGGTTTTCTAGGCAAACCCAACTGGAGGGAGACTCTGATGCGACTTGCTGAAGGGATTACATATCTCATCTCACCTGAGCACACCTTAGAATCCCCTTGGAGAAGCTTGAAAGCATTAAAAGGGAAAAAGACATTAGAAAAATTCTGCTAAGCCTGCTGATATCTTAACTAGAACCCAGAGGAGCAAAAGATAGTAGGCCCTGTTTCAACCAGCTAAGGCACATGGCGCAAATGCATCAAGGGCATGTCCATCTTCATATTGCAGGTTTAAAAGCAGATAATCTGGGCACAAACTAAGGTGCACTGCCACAAGGGTTTGTATTAAGACAGTCAATCAGTCATAGGTGTGTTTTTGGTTTGACATCAGTTAAACCAGTCACTTAAACCAATCAGTGCGCTATACGCCATTCCCTTTAAAAGCCAGGTTCGCCAGGACTTGGTTCTATGTAACTTCAAAGTAAGAAGTGGGGAACAATAGTGATAGAAGTAAGCATTTTTCATCGTCTGTGCGTGTTTCAAATACAGAGTGTTCATGCATTGTGGACCTGTATGTTGGTGCATCTTACCGTCTGCCTCATGACTTTAGACCAGTTTTTTGTTACTCCATAGCACAGACACTCTCTGCTGCCCCAAGATAGCAGTGTGCTATCAGTGCACCAGACCACACCTCATTTTAAGACCAGCACGCCTGCGCATGCACAGCTATATACACAATTTGGGCGCTTGATGTGAAAATAAACTGCATCCATCTGAAACTATGATACTTGCGCTCTACCGTACGCCACTTTGCCCCAAGTGTAGGATTGGGCCCAATGGATGGAAAGACAAGACAAGAAGTAGAACCTAAGTAAAATACCTAAAAAAACGGTTATGTGGTAACCTTTTGTAGATACATGCATTGTAGACTTAGATGCAATTCAGCTATTTACTACACCTACTGCACAAATATACAGCATACATATAAATGGTTTTGTACCAACTGATCCTCTTCTGCTGAAAGTCTCACTTCTCCATCTCACTGATTTGGGCATCATTTTGGACATCCTTAGCCTTTTAAAAGATTTAACACAAAACAAAATCTTGAATGGAAAAAATTTCGCGTCTTTAGACTTATCCTATTATTCAAAATAATTACCAGATCTTGACAGTGACACTAGTGTGACAATGCAATACTCTGATGCTGTCCAAGAACTTTTGAAAACTTCCTTCAGAACATAAAAAGAAAAATCTACACTTTGATTTGCTGAAAGGAAAGGACATTAGTGTATCTACAAGGTTGAATAGGATTAAAAGGCTAGGGTATTTGGTTTCATGGTAATCAGTACATATGTTAACTACATTAATATGACCTTATTTAACTCAGCACACCCTGTTCACCAAGCTTATAAATCTGTGCACTGATTGGAAAAAGCCTGCGCCAGCCTGCACATACTAAACTTGTATAACCGGCTACTGGCAGGTGCTTATTGTTATTAAACCTGCTTCAAAACGCACCCTTACTCCTCTGTATCATATATGTTGACCAAAGTGATAAAGAAACAACTTAATTGATTCAAGATGATAAATAACAGTGTTATATGTTTTCTTTTCTTAACACTGCCACCTCCTAATGTTTAGAAGAAAAAGACTGTTAAAGTAATTATTATTTGAGACTACAGTTACAGTTACTACAAGTACAGTTTCCAGATGCATGTAAATATATAAAAATATCTACATTATCGTGGCTGAAATCAGACTGTGAAAGGCAATTTGACAAGCACACTCATTTGTAGCTAGCTACCCCTTAAAGTTCCAAGTATTATCCACAATGCACGTGCACAAATGTTCAAAAAATTCTTTTCTCCCCTCTGCTTGACCAAGCTCAACCTTTCTCAACTAGACATGGTCAAGCTCATGAAAATGATGGAAATGGTGGGTGGCATCAGTTAGTTGTCAGAGGGTAGTTAAATGATGAATGTCCCTCTATGAAACAAAGTGCTGTTCCTTATGATGACCATGACGTATTGGATGAATTGCACATCCAAAACATTTTGCAAAATGAAAAACACTACCACATCAACAGAAAAAACAAACTTAAAAGGCACAACACCAATGCAGAAGCCACAACAGAAGTGAGCCTAGACGTAAGTTGAACAACTTAAACTCGTCCACTTAGTTTCATTCCAGCACTGGCCAGAGTAATTTTCCTAAATCTGTACCACCCCCCAAACTAAAAAGAAAACACAACATGTTACATCCAGGTCATTACCACCATCTTGTTCCACGCTTCCCTCCTTTTGCATGACAATAAGACCAAAGGCATTAGAATACTAGGAACATAATGTTTCCCACAGTTAGAAAAACGATTACATTTCACGACTGTAAAATCCATGTCTATGTTATTACGGCCGTTTTGTTTGAATAATGTATTCGAGGTTCAGATAAATTCTTATGTGTTAAATTCATGTCAATACCCCAACCCAGTGTACTAAGCACCGACCAACAGGTGCAGCCAGCCACCAACAGGTTGCTTTTTTTTTTCAAAATATCTTTAGTTAACAGTTTGGACATACAACAGGCACAGGCAAGGCAAACAAATCAGACAATAACAGCAGGGAATGTTGTCTGTTTTGTTTAATGTAGACAAGGTGCCAGAGTGCACAAGAAAGCATCAAAATAGACCCTGTTGATCGATTTTATTTCCATGCAGAATGTATGCAGATCCAGGAAATACCCCTGTCTTACCCCCAACTAAATTACCCGTAATAGGGGAGGTCTGATAGCCTCTGCTAAAGGCTCTTTAGCAGGTGTAAACAGAAGTGGGTACAGGGGACAACCTTGCAATGTTCCTCTGCCCAGCTAGAAACAAGATGACTGCTTTCCGTTTGTTAGGACAGCAGATAACAGGTTATATTATAAAAGCTTTACCCAACTAACAGCTAATGTCTCCCCTGAGTCCAGGGTCTTCAGAGTGGATAAAAATAGGGCCACTCAATCCATTCTTTCTTTCCATCTTTCTTTCCAGACGATTGACTATCCAGTCCTTTTTGCCTGACTGGGAAAGCTGGGTCATGTTGAGAAGCCTCCTAAAATTACTGCATGAGTTTCTACCAACAATCATAATAATCGTTATTATTATGATTGATCAGCATTTATCATAGATGGAAGAACATGTTCTAAACCCAGAACAAGGGTCTTAAGAGGTAACTTAAGGTCTGTATTCAACAGGCTTAGGGGCCTCATGATGCACACTCACCATCAGCCCTCCCCTCTTTAAGAATAAGACTGATGTTAGCCTCAGTTAACGTTCTAGGGAGAAAGCCATTCTTCAGCAAACCATGAAAATATATTATGCAAAGGCTGGACTAGTAAGGATTTTATAGAACTCAGATCCCAGCCCATCTGGATCCAGAGCTTTGCTTGACTGCAGTGAACTCAAAGCTCCGTTGACCTATTGCTCAGTTGCTGGTTTCATTAAGTGTTTCCCTTTGTAGATTTGTAATTTTAGAAGGACTCAAATCGGACAAAAGCTCAGAGAACATGATGTAAATGATAGTTTATCCGTCTTGGTTAAATTTCAGGGTAGTTTGTTCAGAATATTAAAAAAAACAAAAAAAAAACCCAAAACAAATGCAGATGGACCTGCAAGCGTTGTTTGACTTATTTTAAGATGCCTGAACATACAGTTTATTGCCAATGTGTGTATAGTTCTTAGACCAGAGTATGTTACAGATGAGAATAAAGTACTAGCGTTTTCTTTTGGGGTGTGACTCAGCTCTGCTCAACAGCTCATTTTTGTGCAACTACAATACAGAGACTGCGAAGCCAACACCCACAGTCAAGATGTGTTTCAACAGGTATCAACAGTTTCAACTCTGACAGCTGAAGAAATCTGGTGTCTTTTTGCTGCAAGCAGAAAGTAAAGTCACGAAAAACTCAAGTTTTAAATGACCTTTATAGAATAAATATGTTGAGAATGGTGCAGTAAGTATTCATGTAACTACATTTAAAAAAATAGTGACACTTGCTTAGCCTAGGTGATGACAGCAAACTATAGCAGAACGAAGGTCGGTATGAGAAGTGTAGATAGTATGTACTGTCTCCTCCAAGCACCTACAAGCTGCAGGCCTGAACTTATAAATCACAAGATGGTGGAATTAGACAAATAGCTCTGGAACGCTCTTTACTTGGTGTAGTTCTTTCCCTTTTCATCCTTCGATCAGCTTTTATCCTCACCCACTTGCCTGACTGTCTTGTTTTTTTTTAAAGCAAGCAATTTAGTGCAGTTGTTTTTACTTACTGTCCTTATGATTTTACAAGACAGATTACAAATGAGACATTTACACAGGATTAGCTCTCCTTCTGTGCAGAGTGAGTACCTTGCATGTGCATGGAACCTCTTGCAAAACCAGTTTTTCTCTTGGGATAATCAAGTATTTTTATTCTCTACTCTTGAAAACAAAATCTTAAACCTCTTTTAATATTGGTGCCATAGTTTGATGAAGTGCAAATGCCTGCCTCCACCCACCAAAAAAATCAATAGAAAATGTTTTTCTGTCAAAGTGATTTTTGCTGTTTTCTTTCCTTTCATTTTGTCAAATGTACCTCGCCCTCCATCCTTCTTTCACCCCATTACACAAATAACCCTACATTAATTTAATATTTAATATTCAATATTTATATTTATCTGCTTCCTGTCCGTTTGCCTGCATGTATCTCATATAACATCATTAACACAGCTCATTTGGGCATGACAGATGCGTCCTATTGTAGTACATCCAAATGATATATGAGATGCCGATCCTCAGTGGTATTTTTAGTTTTCTAGTTTTTTCTACTACAAAACAATAGAGTGCTCACAGCAATGCAAATGGACAGCATTTAAATAAATCAAACACATCTCTCAAGTGAATCAGTATTCTGTTTGCTCTGCATCACTATGCTTCATTTTTTATCTCAAATATTATAAAAAATCAAGTTTATTAATTTATTTTGACAGTCGTTGTATTTTGATTTTTTTATCCTCTGAATTATGTATCTACGGAGCCAAAAAAAGGTTTTAAAAGACTTCAGTGAGCATGTAGAATATATGAATCTCCCTCCAGATGAGCTAAAAGAACATGCCCATTTAGTCTTTAGATAGTTAAAGTGAGTATCACTGTGTTGTGATGTGATAACAATCACACAACTTTCCTGTCCTCTATGCACAAATCGAAGCATTCAATATATCATCACGCATACACTCATTTTTATTCAGTTTCAACTTTAAACAGTTGATCTTCTTTTTTCAATCCATTGATGTTTAGATAATATTTCAATCTATGTTTATTGAAATTTATTTCTATCACCAGACGATGAGAAGCAGAAAATGGTGGATTTGTGAGCAAAAAAGGTCCCCACCCGACCCCACCCTCCCACTTCTTCCTCCACCCATACCTCTCAAACATCCCTCATCGAGTAAAAATGTCTTTGCATCCATGTCTTTTCTCCCCTCTGCTGTTCTCTGCAAGCGCCTGGGTGTGTCGAACACCAATGCTGTAAAGGGGTGCTGCTCTTACCTGTCTGACAGGCCGAGCTGCTCCAAGCCCTGACTAACCCTATCTGCCTGCACCTTTCTGGATTCAGGTAATTGGAGGAGGGCTGAGGGGGAGGCGGGGCTCTCTGGGACCTCCTCTGGAGTTAGAAGCAGATAAATTCCATCACCACTAGAGAGAAGACACTTAGAGGGACTTGACTCTCCTCTTAGTGTGCTCTGCAAAACTTGTCTCTTTCTGCTCCCCTTTTTCTCTGCAAATCTCTCCCTTTTAGAAGACACAAAATTAACCATGAGCACTTCCAGGTCTGTGAAAACTGTCAGGACCAGTATTGGAGGTTCTGGAAGTTCTGGAGGTTTTGGAACTTACGGAGGAGTGGCTTTTGGTAACACGGGCTCTCTCAGAGTTGGTGGTGTGGGAAATGCAGTACAACGCTCAAGATCTGTTATTCTTACACCAAGGCAAAATATTTCTGTTGGAAGTGTAAGGGGAGGCACTTTTGGTGGTTATGGTAATCTTGGCATGGGTAGTTCAAACTATGTTAGTAGTGCTGGTGTTGGCATTGGTGCTGGTGTTGGTGCTGGTGCTGGTGCTGGTGCAGCTTTCGGTAGCAGTCTCTATGGGAACTTTGGAGGTGGCGGCGGGGCTCCATTCCCCGCTACAATCACAAATGTCCAAGTCAATCAGTCC
>JAQNCA010000002.1:2028824-2046723 GCA_029783725.1 Acanthurus tractus | reverse complement strand
ATGATTTGAATGAACAAAGAAATGTAAAATGCAAATTAAATTTGCTGCATTCTGTATAGTACATTAGTTTGTGCAAGTGTGAACAGCTGATACAAACTGCCTGTAAAAGGCCTCCAGAGCTCATTAAATATTACACAGCAACTGAACCAAACCTGAAAATGTGCATGCCAAGAGCATAGCTATCAATTACTCTTAAAGAACCATACTTTCATTTAGTTAATCGACTCAAACTGCAGTGTTGGCATTTCTTAAGTCAAACAGAACTCTTGGTACTGTGCTTCAGTGAGCTCATTACAACAGAATGCAGATCTTGAATCCTGCACCTTCTCTTTTACCATGCTGGCCCGTTGCCAGCTGTCTCTGTGCAGAGTAAGAGCCAGGAAACATTAGAGTGGTCGTATCCAATGACCAGATGCTCTCGGGATGGGGGAATCATGTTGTCACCTGTTTCCATGGCATCAAGGACCTGCAAACTTCTCGTAGTGCAAAAGATAGTAGACCCCGTCTTTATTATTTGCAGTTTTGGGACTCATTTTTCAGTAACCAGCATTTTTTTTTAGGGAGAAAACAGTAATTCAGTTTTTTAATTCACTCGTCTGCATTTCTATGTAGAATTAAAGGCTTCACAAAGTTATGGGGGCAACAACAAATTAACCACACCTTGTGTGAGAAAATTTTCAGATAGATTTTTTTATGCAGTGTGTGCGTACCACACCTCATCTGTTTCACACAGGGGATCTGATTCTATGCTATTCATTTAAAGCAGAAATCTTACGAATAACTGATGTAAAACAGATTTGGTTTATTAAACATTTAAAGAATTGCAAGTGGTACTATTTAGAATGTCAGAATTAAGTATTTATTTAACATTTTGATTTTATGTTTGTATGAAATAGACTTTTTACACAATTGGCTTTAAAGAACTGGCCCTCAATCATAGTGACAGTTATTGGCTTCAGGCACGCAGCATTAATTACTAAGGGCTGTTGTGGGCAAGTTATCTCAGTGAAAGTATGCATCCTGGAGGCGAGGGAGTGGTAATGTCTAGCTGACTGAGGTGTGGCACCATACACCTCACTTACAAAAAAAAAAAAAAATCATACATGCACACACCCAAAGCAGAAGGACTGGCTCCGCCTCCTGCAGGGTTAGAGAACATAGCACGAGGCAGTGTTCTCTTTGCCATGCATGCGTCCTCCGTCCCCAATGTACAGGCTTTGATACACATCTCTCAGGATCATCTCCAATTATGAATTCACCAGATTGCAGTAAAGTTCAATACTACTGTGCAGTGAGACCCCGCAGTGACCTGCCTTAAAAAGTATTTTAGCTCTGCAGCTGCGATTATCAGTGCGTACAAGAGCTTTCCGTGTGGGAAAGTCACACACAGGTGTGGCTTAGATTACTTCGAGAAAAGTAAAGCAAAGAAGACCAAGATCTTTGTTACCTCAGAGTGAACATGCCTCATCATGGATAAACATGATAAAATGAAAAACAAAATAAACAAATTTATAGGGGTTGTTTATTTTCAGTATATTTTAATGCTCTATATTTAATGTTTAAGGTGCAACACAATGATACGTTTTTGAAATAAATTCATCATAATATCTTTTCACAAGTGAATGGCTGTGGATCTAAACTTGCCAGATGATATTACCTTTCAGGTCTGCTTCCTGGAGCAACAGAACAAAATGCTGGAGACCAAGTGGGCCCTGCTGCAGGAACAGACCACCACCCGCTCCAACATTGACTCCATGTTCGAGGCCTACATCGCCAACCTGCGCAGACAGCTGGATGGGCTTGGCAATGAGAAGGTCAAGCTGGAGGCAGAGCTGAGGAACATGCAGGGTCTGGTTGAGGACTTCAAAACCAAGTAAGCTCATTCATGTCACATCTTAGAAAGCAGCAGCTGTCCTTTAATATTTGATGCACTCTGCAGCTTTCCATAAGCTAATTTTTTTCTACTGTTTGTTGCAGATATGAAGATGAAATCAACAAGCGTGCTGCTGTGGAGAATGAGTTTGTGCTCCTCAAGAAAGTGAGTCATTTTATGGTTATCAAGCCTGTCATTCCTCCATGAAATTTGTGACTGTGGAATGAGTGATTGCTTTTAGTCTGACCAACCACCAACACAGGCCACTTCCTGCTTCTCTGCTTACAGGATGTAGATGGTGCCTACATGAACAAAGTGGAGCTGGAGGCCAAGGTTGATGCCCTTCAGGATGAGATTAACTTCCTCAGAGCTGTCTATGAAGCTGTAAGAAAAATTAACCTCACCTCAGTCTCGGGTCTTTTTTTCTGCTCTTATTTTCAGCAAGCAATTTACCTGACAATAAAGATAACAACACATACCTCAGGAGAAACAGATAACAACCTCTCTCAAAAGTTTTCATTTACTGTTTTTTAAAAAACAACAACATATATCTCTTGAAAAGGAACTGATGGAGCTCCAAAGCCAGATCAAGGACACTTCAGTCATTGTGGAGATAAACAACGGCCGAAGCCTGGATATGGACGCCGTTGTGGCTGAAGTCAGGGCTCAGTATGAGGCCATCGCTGACCAAAGTCGCAAAGATGCGGAGGCATGGTACCAAACGAAGGTTGGTTGAGGGAGAAAAAAATGTCATCAAACAAGTCAAAATGAGACACATAGCTTGTGGTGTCACATAAAAGTGGACAGGATGGTTTTTGAAACATGTAATGACAGCTGTTTTCATTCTTATTTCTTAAAGTTTCAGCAGATGCAAACCAGTGCAGGCCAGGCAGGAGATGACCTTCGCAACACCAAGGCTGAGATTGCTGAGCTCAATCGCATGATCAGCCGCATCCAGAATGAGATTGAAGCAGTCAAGGGGCAGGTAAGCTCAGAGCTACAGCTGAATAACCTCAAATTCAATTTATGAATACACTCATCAGCTATGCATAAATATTTTAAAGGGACTAAATTTTCTAAATACATGTTAGAAACCAGATGGTTAATATGTACAATGTGTTTTGAATGAGGAGTATGGCATCTAAAGCTTCTGCTAACTTTCCAATCTCTCAGCGTGCCAACCTGGAGGCCCAGATTGCTGAGGCTGAGGAGCGTGGTGAGCTGGCTGTGAAGGACGCCAGGGCCCGCATTAGGGACCTGGAAGAAGCCCTGCAGAGAGCCAAACAGGACATGGCCCGCCAGGTCCGTGAGTACCAGGAGCTCATGAACGTCAAACTGGCTCTGGACATTGAGATCGCCACATACAGGAAGCTTCTGGAAGGAGAGGAATGCAGGTAAAAACTTAGCTACTTTGGATTCATAAAATACTGAAACTTATGAAAATCTGAGAGTGCATTATATAATATTATGCAGTATACAATGCAATGTACATCAACAGCTAAAATTGTGCAATTGTGTGCCTCTTACAGACTTGCAGCCGGCGGAACACAAGCAACCGTCCACATACAGAGCTCAAGCAGCAGCTCTGGTTTGTCTTGAAGTTTATTTTTGCAATTAAGTCATTTCTGAAGTAGTTCTGTGGGATTCATGAAAGTATAACCAATGGACATTTGGAAACAGCTAGTATCACTTTTTTAGTTAGAATTAATAAAAAGATGTAAGAAAACTTGAATTTCTGCTATCTCATTAGAAACTAAATTTCACCTTCTCATCACCAGGCGGAGTTGGCGGCGGCTATGGAAGTGGTGGTGGGTTTGGTGTCGCTGTTAGCGGCAGCGGCGGCGGCGGCGGCGCCTTCAGCCGCGGCAGTGCCTACGGCAGCAGCGGGTATGTCAGCAGCGGCAGCAGCGGCTATGGCGTCGGCGGCGGCATCGGCGGCAGCACCGGCGGCGTCAGCATAAGCTCCTCCCAAACTACCAAAAGCTATCGCCAGTACTAAAAACAACAGTTTTCCTCCTCTCCATTCTTCCCCCCTCATTCTATTCTCCTCCTCTCGCCCCTTCCACCCGACAATCATTTCTTGAAGCTTCCATAAATCCAAACACTGCATACACAACGCCATTGCATGGAACCTGACGGATCCATGCAATGGCGCAGCTTTCTTTTTCGACATTTAGTTCTGTCTTGCTGCTCCTTTTTTGGCCCCGCAGACCAACAGAGAGTTATGGATTACACCAAAGTTCAAGCAGAGGCAGAGAGATCATATGAGACCAAAAACAAAGAGCAGAGAGATGTGAGTCAGTCTTCTCTTCCTTTGATCAGTCAGCCTGGCTGTCTTTTAGTTGCTGGATGTGCTGGCATGCAGACAGGAGTATTCTTGTAGTGTTGTGACAGAGAATCCTTACAAGGCAACAACTAATGCACACAAAAAGACAACAGCAGGTGTTCGATTTGCACAGAGGGAGGCCAAGTTGTTGTGGTTGCTCTCAAACTTATAGAGCATAAACTGCAAGCACCCAGATAATTTCAGCTCCTCTTCTCTGCAATATCTCTTATGCTGTTTTACATCTGTCACCTTTGTGTGCATTCTGGCATCATCAAAAGCAGTCACATATATATCACTTTTCATATTTCATTTTTGGGATCCTCTTTTTCTTCTCCTGTCCTGAGAGGAAACGAGCTCTCCAGCATATAAATGGTGTTCTGATCATGGTTTACTTTGAGTTTCACTCTGAATACAAAAGAAAACATGGATAAGGCTGACTGTGACAACCAGATTTATTGCCAATGTGTACCACCAAAATGTTTGAAATAAATCTGATTTCATATTCATCTTGGCAGTTCTGTTTTGTTTTATAAATTGTCGGTGTACAGTAACGTTTGAACAATAAGAACAAAGTGGGTTTATAACTGACAGTTTTTGCTGCCACAGCTATCAACATTTTCATCCTTCCATCCCAAATAATGTAGTTTGGATAACAGTGGACAGTGTCATTACCATTAAAATCAACACTTTTTCTTAACTGTTAGGTTCCAAGTAAATGAAAACAGGTTTTTAATTTACACATCAATGTTGAATTTTGTTAGCTTCAATATCAACAATCTCTTAAATGTTTCTAGCTGTGTCATACTGAAACAAAAACCTTGTAAATCAACCTGAAATATTCACTCAACAAATACATTACATATTATACCACCTGGGTAATCTCAGAGGTCTGAAAAATGACGCCAACAAGCAAGTACAAAAAACTGCAGTTCTTCAAATGGCCACTGAAGGCTTTCTCAAACCAAAGCTTAAAGCAGAGTGGGCATGGTTTGGAGGTTGGTGGTTTGTCCATGGATGTCTTATAAGAAGCTCTCATAGTACATCCATGGGTTCGTTCTGCCCTTTCGGCCGCAGCTGGACCTTCTTGAACAGAGAAGCCCTTGGTGTGACGGAAGAAAGAAGTAGTATATTAATATGAAAAAACTGAGGTTTATTTTTTTGAGCACAAGTCAGACAGGTCAAGCTAGCTGTAAAAACTATCATAAAAGTGATACACCACCATTTAATATTTTAAAAAATGTAATTGAGCCAAATAATTCAAGTCTATGCATTACTCTGTAATTTTTGTTTATGTATTACTTTTTAAAATAGTTTGTAGGGGCTTGGCGGGGGTTTGTCACACCCGGAGCCTATTTGAAGTCTAAAGTCAGTGACTGGATGTAGATACAGCCTGATCCAGAGCATTAATTTAGAACAGTGAAAAACAATCAGATTCCAGTATCCGCCCAGACCAACGATTCGCAAGAGTTAAAACTTGCCTTTACTTGCAATGTGCTGTTGTGCAACCTTTTTTAAAACCTGCCATGATATAGTGCATTGCCTCCATGGCAACAACTCTGTATTTCCTGCTTTTTAGGCTTTTTCATGCATGTCTGGATAGTACATCTGTACTATGTAGTGTCTTACAGGAGATTACACAAATATCAAACAACCTGTAGAACCTCTTATCCGGCAGTAGAAACAATAATTTGAATATATTCAGCACAGAGCAGTCATTGTTGTTTTCTTTGGGAATCAGACAACTTTATAGGAGCCAATCTCAGGCCTGGGAAAAAAATAACCTGAGACTCATTAACCACGTAATTCAGCCCCTCAGCCAGAGGGTCTGTATATTGATTATTAAGTTTTTAAGGCAGATATTCACAACTGAATACATGTAAATACCAAAACTGCAGAGGCCTAAATGATGCTGCCCTGTTTAGTGCTTCTTATTTGCTTTAATACCAAGAAGGCTTCCATGAACTCACCTGGTCAAGCTGATGTGAAAATAGTAAGTTCTTTGTGGTGAGTATGTGATATCAACATGCATTATGATACAACAATACAATAAGGTAGACCTTTATTCATTGTAATGGAAATGTTTGTGCCCAAGATGCTCAGTTTACACAGCATTTCTAGAAAAATATAAGTGTAGAAAAAAAAAATTAAAAAGAAGGCATTTATACTTTTAAAACAAAAGTTCATTGTCTGGGCTTAAGCAGAGTTTAAGGGTATGCATTTACAGGTTGAGCAGAACAAGAAGGGCCCTGTTCACTTGCCATAGTTAAGCAGGAACGATCACCATTATTCCCATCCGAGCTTAGCACAGTGGCTTGTTTTCAAATCATGATCCCGAAACTAATACAAATTAGAACATGGACCCCAACTTGATTATATATATTATTATAATGTATTAACATTAAATATATGCCCAGAATATCACACATTCTGCCATTATAACTGTATTAATATAGTGAAATTAAATGATTGAGCATGGATGAGCTTACAACATCTTATGGCATTACAGAATTACAGAATGATACTGTCGCTGATCTAGAGCCACACTGCTAACATATGCACCCATAACTACAGCAGCAAAAGAGCTGCAAAACAGTAAAAGAACAGAAACTTAAGCAGAACTTTTAAAACACTTAACTGGGGATAAATTGGTCATTCTGATACATGAGACCTCATGAGAAGGTTAGACATTGTCCACCATGAGGCAAAACGTAGTTGAAAAGTCACAAGCAGGAATTAAATACATCTTAAGAATACTGCAGTATATATGCTAAACTATGGAGCAAGTTCACATTCAAGTTTATTCCTGGAAATGTTGTGATCTACTGTATTTTAATCCTGAATATCTTTGTTTTGTTTTTTAAAACACACACACGCACACCCACACGTACAAACTTTTCCAGCTTTTCTGTCAACAACACCATCAACTCATCTCCTTCTTCCTCAGAGAATCTTTTGCTGTAATATAATGCTGCCCTCTAGTGGCAGATGATTCTATGAGACCTTATGACTGATTTTATGACTAGAATCAATCTGAGCCTGTTATTGAATTATTTAAATTCTTGCATCCTTATTTAATGACAAAACGTCATTTTCACAATGTTTCACTTGAAAACAATTGAGTGGGTTCCAAGAGTTAATTTAATAATCAAAAATAAAATACTATATTTCCAAGGATTTCTAAAGTGATATTGCTTTTCATACCATTTACCTGCTCTGCATATGTCAGTCAAAAGCACACAGAGTGAGACACAGAACTGTTCTTGTGAGTTAAGAAAAAATGTAACTTAAGATAAGATTATTTTTATCAATATACGTTTTACCTTTTTGAAATGGGGAGACAGCAATTTAATACTCAGTAATTTTGTGCCTCTGGTAACATTTGAAATGGAGGCTAACTGTGATTTTGAACCAAGTAAATGTTTCAGAATAACAACATGCCTTTGACTCTGTTTTCTAATTTCTTCTTTCGGAAATGCTCGCTGGACCTGCAGAGTGGAGGGTTTGTCTCCTTCCTCTGGCAGTGAGACTAACTACACAAACATCATCTATTTCCCTACGACACCTTTTACATCATCACTTGAGTTGATGTGAAGCGCATTGCTGCTTGTGTGCCACCACAGACACCAGATTCAGAAGCTTCCAGCAGAATAGAGAGAAATGTATCTCTCACTGTATTTTGAACCCATTTGGCAATGCCTTAATGTAACAGATGGCAATTTTATAAACTCCACACTGCAGGTTTAACTACAATATGTATCCAAAATAATACACAAAAAATTGAGATATTTTTATGGATTTTGTACTTGATTCTGAGCTTGACAGTGTCCTAGATCTTTGAAGTATGTGTATGTATTGTAACCACACTGGCAGGCATCAGCAATTCCCAGCATCCTACATTGCTGTCTTACTGGGGTTGTCAGGGTCGAAGGTCATGATCTCCATGTGGATGAGGCCTGAAAGGATTGACAATGGATAGTGGTGTAAAAAAAAAAGTGAGTCAGTCGTGACTGTTTCACTCTACTCAAGTATGGATTATTTTTAATACACTGACACACAGCCTCATTCTATAAGACACCTCAAGCATCTTCGAAGAAGCTCTACTTACTCTTCCACTCCCCAACTGCAAGCTCTAGGCTCTCAAATGAGTCATCATAAGGCTCAGAGTCAGGCTCACTCTCTGGGTCATGATATTCAGCCAGGAAAGGGTGTGACAGTCCCTGCTTAGCTGTCAGCCTTTCCTCTGGATCCAGTAGCAACATCCCTTCCAGAAGATCTACAGCTGGAAGTTTAACACAGAAAACATCCTCCATTATTTATTAAAATATTATTATTATAAAAACCCATTTCTAATGTTTTCAGTTGGTACTTGGCCATGGAACGCAAGTTTCGAGCTTTGTGACTTAGAGTCAGGTAAATTCTCTGTGACTACAGCGCTGCAAAATCAGGATGTGGAAACACCTTTTATAAACACGGCTTTTAATGGCATGATGGCTTACTGTGGTGGAGAAAATGCTGTTAAGACATGCAAAAAAGTAGACAAATTCAAAAAAAGGTGGTCTAATCATTACTTTAAAATAGGGGATTATTTATTTCTTTTTTTTAATGAACTAACAGAGGCAGTTTAGCGCACCTTTATCATCCATTGCTGGAAACACGTCCTTGATGTTTTTCTTACTTTGTGGAGGGAGACCTTGCACATATGATTGTGCCTGAAAAAGAAAAGTGGCTGGATTACTATAGTAATGGATTACTAGTAATCCTAGTAATCCAATCTGCATATATGCAGAAAGGATGTAAAGGACAGGTAAAACAAAAATATTGATATAATGTTCTTTGAAAGCACTTTGTGTTTATGAGTTACCAACAATACCAAAAATAAAAGCTACTGAAAGCTTTAAAATGCTGATCAAGGTTTGAATACATTTAGTAAAACATTAAAATCAGGGGAAAAAAAATCTCACATCTTTACTCTGCATCCTCTGCACCAGGCAGGAGTCTGGCGTTCCTGTTAAACGGAGGATCTTCTTCAGCTGATCAATACCTGAACGGGCTGGTTAAGGAGGCCTCATGGAGTTCAGAACACAGGTGGATCTTGTGTCAGAGCGGGCGAATGCATTAAAAACATACAAGTAGTATGCATGTTTACAACGAAAAATTTTGTGCACAGCACAGCAGCACTGTTGTAAGGTAAGCTGCTACACCTAAAACTGGCTCAGAGTTTTTATTCAAGTAGCTGTAATTGAATTTTTGGTGTAATTTTTTAACATTGGAGGCAGAAAAAAAACATATTTTCTTGAGTTCTCTTGAGGACAGTAAGGATTATTAGACTACTTTCATCAAAATGTCTAGAACAAAAAGGGGCTCTCAGGTGATCAGCTCTGCATTTTAAGCAATTTGTCCTGACTTGTAACTCAAAAAATAACCTAAATCCTTATGACAAAATACAACCAATAATATTTTTGTGTTACCTTCTTTCTCTGGAAAATACCCACATTTTAAACTTCACACCCTAAGTGTGTAAAGAAGCAGGTTTCTCAAGAGCTAGAGAAGACATTTACACACCTGTTTTCACAGTCTAAGTGGTACTTTTCTTGAAAACAGGCAAATTGAACTCTGTGAGTAAAATCCGAGCAGTTCTCCTTTAAGCCTTACAGTGCCGCACTACTAATGCTCCAGATTTTAGGTGTGAAAATGACCGACACTGTATGGGGTTCTGGCTACTGTAGCTGAGCAAAAACAGTGTTATTACAACTCGTCAGCCGCATGTGTGAGGATACTGTCGTGTCCTTGGAAAAGCACTTGGCCAGTAATCAACTCAGCCAGGATACAGGCAGCTGACCACACATCCACTGTGAGATAGGAGGGACAGAGTGAGAATTTTAATAAAACATCTGCAACATTGTTCAATTTCTGACAGACCAAAACTGGTTATTTGTATTAAAGGAAAGTAATGTTACCTTTCTGGCTGTAGTGCATCCAATTGAATATGACCTCTGGTGCTCTGTACCAGCGTGTCACAACATAACCGGTCATTTCACTCTCTGTGTGTCTTGCCAGGCCAAAATCAAGGATCTGAGAATAGTTTCAATTAGCATCACCATTTAAAGGCTCAAGTCAGGTCCAATTTGGCCTTTGGTCTTTCAACTTCCATTGCTTGTTGTATCTAAGTTCACTTTTGGTGTTGACTATTTTGTACATTAGCAAGAAAGGGTGAGTCTGCGCCATAATAACATGCTAATTTTTTCTTCATAAAGCTGAAACTAATCAGCAGTTTTGATATTTAACTTTTTGAGTCATTGTAAAACTTACCTTTAGTTCACAGTTCTCATTCACAGCGAGATTACCAGGCTTTAGATCCTGAAATCGAACCAGAGCAAAGAGCCTCTCATGACTTGTAACTACACCATGAAATAGTACAGCAACAGTTTCAGGAAGTCATTCATTTTGCTTGCTCATTGAGAATAAATTAACAGACCGATTCTACTCATTTGTCCGTACACTGAATGTGAAGCAGCAGTCAGTGACTGGTTAGCCTAGCTTAGCTTAGCATTAACTGTGAAAATGTTGGTCAATTTAAAATGAAAAATGCATTCAGAATACCAAACTCCAAAAGTAATTTGTTACATTTCTCTTTATATTTCTTGGTTCATTCTGCCCAGCACCAAGCAAAGCTGCATTTCAACAACTCTGAGGTCCCAAAAGCTTCCCATGACAAACATTATTCTCACATTCTCGGCTCCAAGCTAACTTTTGCATACATAATACGTCATAGTACAAAACCCTTTTTATTCCTGAATGTGAGATTCATTATGGCTAATGTTTGTAAATCATCTAAGAACACACAGCATGAAACTACTGGGAGACACAGTTTTCCCTTCTGGCACTAGCTTATAGCCTTCTATCACTTCCAGCACCTGCAACAAGCTAAAACTGTCCAAACCAGTTTGTACACAGTAAAAACTGACTTGTAAAAACTTGCAATAAAAAAAATGCTTCAGTTAAAACCCTGATAGCAAACAAACAAACATCAGAATGTAGAAAGAATTACCTTACTGAAACTGTAAACTGTGGTTCAACTGCAGTATTTCGAAATGTAACCCTTTACACTACTCATTGTTAAAAGGAAAAATAACATTAGTGCAAGTCATTATTTAAATGGTGCCCACAGTCTTTTAATCTTTTTTAATAAGCTGTGTAGAGCTACATGTCAAGTAAGTTGGTTGATTGATTTAACTTCTGCAGGAACATAACTCCTAAGTAAATAAGCAAATTTCCCAAAATGTCATCTGACATGTTAACTGAAGGTCTCAAAGGCAACCAAATGCAGTGTTATTTAAAAAAGTTTCAAATACCAACCCGATGAATGATCCCTGCAGAATGGATATACTGTAAAGATGGAGAAACTCAGATTTAGGCACATAGTACACAACAACATACATGAACTTATTGCGTATGTACTAAGTTCAGCAGAGCACATCCACCTACATGACTGTGGCTCTCTAAATGGAATGGTGTGAAGTCCTCCCATGACTATGTTTTGTGTTTTTTTCTATCCCGCAGAACAAAATAAGACTCCCTAAGTACAACCCCAACCCTTACTCATAGATGCACTGATAACATGGAATAAACATGTAAGGTCATGGAAGTTTGTCGACTACTTTAAAGATAAAGGCTCATTTGTAAGTCGGTCTTGTTTTCCAGTTTAAAACTTGTGTCCACATTAGTTTCCACTGAACTCTCTTGGTTACACATTGATTAGCACTGATTAACAGTGAGCATCAACAATACACTTGTGTCTGTTAATGCCATGACTCCTAAACCGCTTTACACTTGATAAGCTCGCAAGAAATCAGACACTGTGTACTCAAAAGGAGAGCAGGTTGCGATAAATGATGGAAGGTCAGACAACACTGCTCGGGCTTCTTCCTGCCCAAAGCCACCAGAGACCCCAAAGTGCTCCATATATACACAACTATAAAAACTATACACAAAAGCACTGATTACATCTTACTTATTTTTTTTAGGCCACCTTGGGGCTTTGCAACAACTTATACATAATGTACAACATTTAAATATTAGCAAACAGTTGCCTACATGCACTTCCAGTGGATTCAGAGCAATCCTGCATTTTGTGTGGATATTTTTTGTGCCCATTTATAAAAAATTAACAAAAGTCCAGTCATCATTCGTCTTTTAACCCTTTTTTCGTATCCACAACTCCTGAAAGAAATGTCTGTCTGTTTACATGCTTAATGCTCTACTTTATCTGACTTCTGGTGTTGAACATGTGTTTCACTATGGGTTTATCGAAACTTTTGGCTGAAATCACTGCATGCAGAAAAAAGCAAGCTGTAAAAGTAAAGCTGTGACTCCTTTCAGATACACAGAGTAATGCACTGGCAATATATCAGTTTGACCCGAGCAGCACCAAGTAGTGTTCTATAATGTTATTTTCAAATCCTTTTTTTCCCCCCCATGATTCTCATGTTTCTGTTAAATATAGCTTAGGCCCCAAAAAGTCTTCAAAACAGTCCTTGGTCCACATACTATTTAATGCATGAGGTTTTACATGCATTGAGATGAGGAAAAATAAGGAAATGCATTTCTGAAACTAATAACGGAGAACCTTTTATTTAATGCAAAACATAGTCTTGGTGTCCTGTTCCCACTGAAACCGCAGTGACCTGCCTGCCTTACATAAGTACCCCATAATCTCCAAAGAAGTGTTTTCACAAATTCTGCTGGAAAGAATCTCAAGGTGCAAATGTAAAGGAAAAGTGTTCAGTTTTGTGGCCAGTGGGTCACATATCTGCCTTGACCTCCGGTGCATATTGGTTTACAGTATCATGAGAAGACTGAGACCCTTGCCCAAAAACAAAACAAAAAAAAGGTTTGGGTCTTTCAGTTTGAGAGCGAGTTGCTGCCTTTTAAAAACCTGTTCACATCCACTCAGTGATCCTCTGAGGCTATCTCAAAGCAGCTTTTGTTAGATTGTCCACAAACACCTTTTTTTCTGTTATAAGCTTTTGCATTTTGGGTATTCTAACTAAGTAAAAAAAAAGTCCATGTCAAAAGGCTAACTTGAGACTTTTTGTTTACCGTTTTTGTTTACTGTCATGCTAATGTTGTACAGGACTGTACTGGCAAAGAAATAACTGATTTTTTTTGGTTTTAAAATGCATAACATTTAATATCTGTGCATATTTCAAGTAAATACTTAAAAAAAGAAATTACCTGGAGTCCTCTGAGAAGCTGGTAGAACAGGTATGTGATGATGCAATCAGTCAATCTGCGCTTTTTCATAATGTAGCCCAGATCCTGGGCTACAAATGGCATTACCATATAGCTAGAGGTGAGGAGAAGAGTGAGGGAGCAGCTAAATATACATGGGGAAAAAAATCTAATCTACTAAAAAATTACCATGAAAAAAATGGTTTAGAGAAGGTGGGAGTTAATTTCCACAGTGAGAAAACAAGATTGCACAAATTAACCAAAGCAATCATTACAAGCCTTGCTCTCACATATCCTAACTTGAACTTCAACAAGCTGCAACAACTAGCAAAGGAATGTGCTTTTTGACGTCCAACTCACAAGGTTTGGAATTTATCCAGCGTGGAGTCAGGTGTGAAGACGTCAAGGAGGCAGATCACCTTTAAGGAAAAAGATAGTGAAGGCATTAAATCTCTGGAGAGTCAACTGTTGACTTGTTAAGGAGAATTTGGTGTCTCCCAAAGATTAGCTAAGTGAGCGGCAGCTATGCATATGTTTGCAGTTTCTTAAGGTTTTCAGTCAAAACACCGAACCATGAGGGCTCCAACAATACACAAAAGCACTCCTAGCTTGTCAGTGAAGTTTTCATGTTATTGAGTTCACTTTCTTACTTAAATGAAACTGCGCCCTCCAGATGACATCAATGGCCACTTTTTTGTTGCGTTCTTACATTTTCATGTTGTATGTGGCGGAGCAGCCTGAGTTCCCTGTAGGCACGTTTGGTGTGGATGAGGGACTGGAAAGGACGATACAACTTCTTGATGGCCACTTTCTCCTTGGTCTTCTGGTCAATGGCAGAACTAAGTGGGAATAAAAAAAGAGACAAAAGGCCTGACATGCAGAGGACCAGAGAACCCATGAAGTGACTCATATGATCAGTACTGCAATGTCGTACTGACAAGGACAAGTGACGTCATTATTTATCAATCTTTTGAATATTTTTGAATCAGTTGTGCTTAATTGTTGAATCTTTCTTTTACTAAATGTTGGAGATGGTGCAAAATGTCCACCACAATTTTCCACAATGACGTTATTATTTTGTCTGATCACATTACAGTTCCCAAGTTATACAATTTAGAATCAGAGAAAACCAGCGAATGTTTAGCATTTCTTTAAATAAGTGACATTATTTTCAATTTGATTATCAAATGTTGGTTAACTACTTTTTTTTCAGGAATCATTTGGTGAATCATTTCAGCTCTATTGTAATCATATATAAATTATTTCGTGTTTGTATTTCCTCTCATTGAGATTTTATGCATGACAATTATTTATTCATGGATTTGTGGAGTTTTTGATAGAGTTACATTATAAAAACACAAACTAATAATGCTCTGCAGTATTTTTTATGGAAAAATATTTAAAATTTAGCATAAAAAGCCATTTCTTGGCAAATCTAACAATATCAGTACACAGATGTCTACTGTGGATGGCTTATCCTTGGATAGAACTGTATCTGAGACATCTTGGATCCCTGTAGGCTGGGTTTCTTTATGTTGGTGGAGGAGATTCTTGTCATATTGGAGGACCTGTATTGACTTGCTTACTTGCCTCAGGCAGACAATAGTGCTTCTGTTAGCAGATGTCAGAGTAATCTGGGCCTCTTGGACTGCATGCAGCAGCGGAATGCAGACTTAAGAATAACATAAATGTAAACAGCTCATAGAAAATCATTTGTGATGGCCAGCATTCAAATACATTGATACATTAAGTACTGAGACAACAAAGGCAAGCACCTTTGACCATTAACCAATCAACATCACTGGCCTTCTTGTCACATATTTTGACACAATTACTATACCTTGCAGTAAAAATAATGAGTGTATGTTGGGAGGGGTGATGGTAGGGACAATTGCCCTAAATTGTTCAGTTAAACCGATTTAAAGGAAGAGCTTTACATTTTTTTATTTCGGTTCCTATAATTGTCAGTATGAGGAGACAAACCATAATGTTCAGTCGACTTATTTTATGACAATCTTGCTTATACACAGACAGCATGTGACAGGATTACGACGTATAATAGGCTTTTAAACGTAAAATACGTTTGAACTTTGCTCAGCAAACACAAAATGACCGGCTTAAACTCTCCTCGTCAGCCTACCGACAGTCGTGTGCCCCACCTCGGGCAAACTCACCAGACTGTCCCGTAAGCCCCGCTGCCGATCGGCTGCAGCGCCGTGTATCTCTCCGGGACATCCCACGTCGTCTTCTGGACCTCCAGTCTCTGAAAACCCTTTTTGACGTGAGTCTCCATGGCACTGCTGTGTTTTAGTTTTTTTTTTTTTCTTTTTAACTGTGACTTTCACTCATGAAACGTCTGAACAGTGCTCGGAGTTCCAGACCGACAGGTGAGATCTGGCAGCAAAGGTACGAGGCGCGCGAGGAAACGCCCCCCCGTCACTGCACAGCCTGCCCCCTCGTCATGTGGGCGAGCTGTCAGTGTCCCAACCTAACAGCTGTCAGCAACATGTGGACACATGTCCAGCCTGTCGCCCCCTCTACACTGGACATGACAAAAATATATGACTGGAGGTTGAAAGTGACACAAACGGTGGAATAACTAATTACAATTACTGTACCTGAGTACACTTCTGTAGCCCACTTTTTATTTATTCTTTAGTTTAAAGCCATTTTACAACTTGTACCCAACTCTGTTCTGAGGGAAACACTGTATTTTTTATTCCACTGTAAATACCAGTAACTAATACCTAGTGACTAATACCAGTTACTAATACTTTGTACTTTGTAATTAATTTAGGCCTTTTGTAATGTAAATTTACTTACATTCTGTATAACACACATTCAAAGTCCTTAAAATATGATGTTGAGTTAATGTTCAGTTTATACAAGGATAGTGGTAATGATTATTTGATTTATTAATTACTTGATCAACAGAATATTAACATGTAGCTGCTTCAATCATCCTTCTAATCAGCTTTAATGCATGACCACTGGCTACAACACTGCAAATGTGAGGAAACATAAAGAAACCCTTTTAGACTTATACTGGCACTCCGACAGTAAATCTCTCAGGATAAACATAGCACCTGGGCTCAATGTGGCATGCGTAAAACCCAAACCAGCTTAAACCTTTTTTTTTTTCCTTCTTCTGACCTTGTTTAACCCAAAGAGCACTGGAGTGGGGGAACTCCCTCACCTTGCCCCAACAGCACGGCTCATTTGATTAAGTCGACAAAGAAGTAAAAGACCAAGCTTCAGCTTCGGCTTTGGCATATTATCCTACTAAGCAGCTATACTAAAGGCTGTAATTAGTTACACCTCAGAGATGTTGAATTCCCTGTTTGACATCTCATGAACAAACTCATAAATCCGGTGTCAGAAATCCAAACAGATTTATTTGGGATTGTTTGGAGGTTTTTTTTGGGCAGAACTGTCAGTGGATATACACTCGGTGAGTGCTTATAAGGTTGACTTGTATGTTTTTTTTTTAATGTTTTCTACCGATGATATTATGGAAGATGTGTGCAATTAGTTATTGTTGTTACTGAGTCTGTAATTAGTGGTGTTTCATTTGACCACCCTTCAAGGTGTTTCTAATTATTTGTTTGCTCTGGATGAAAGGAATCTTTCAAAACACTTTTGAATATAAATCACTCCAGTGCAACAACACCAGTTACAGTCAGCACCAACTGAACATTATAGACGTCATGAAAGTAAACTTAATGGTTTTTAGGTTTTCATTGTACAGGTGTACTGCTGGCAACTGCAATGTGACAAGTAGTCCTGACAGTAAGCGGACTACCCAGTGAGTGCTCTCTTATAGTTTGTATATTACTTACTGTTAGGCCAAATTTTCAAGTCTTACATAAAGCATCTGAGCACATAGCCT
Organism: Acanthurus tractus; assembly: GCA_029783725.1. Taxonomy (NCBI): domain Eukaryota; kingdom Metazoa; phylum Chordata; class Actinopteri; order Acanthuriformes; family Acanthuridae; genus Acanthurus; species Acanthurus tractus. The sequence continues at coordinate 2,029,404 of JAQNCA010000002.1, read as the reverse complement.
CAACAGAGTAGGGTGCTTGCATTCACAACTAACCTCAAATGTGGGATACAAATCGAGCTGAGACCAGCAGAGGGCAGTCACGAGTCATTCTTGCATGCCTGGACAAGGAGAAAAGAACCTACTGTTAAAATCATTGTTCTTTTTCATCCCGAAGGATTTTTACATCCAGAGATTCAAACAAAAAACAAAAAACAAAATAACCACTAATGAAAATATGCTCTGGTTTACACAAACTGCATTCTGTATAAATTTAACTGAATACAGTATTCGGTTTAAAAAATGAAACCAAAAAACAAAATTGGATCCAAATGACCAAGAGAAAACCTGATGGACTTTTGTCAAACATAGGCTACGCTATTTCTCATGCAGGCTATGGAAACAGGCAGCTCATTTGAAAATTTGTAAGCATGTACAAATGTGTTTTATGCTTTGAAGTGTAACCTATTTTATAGTGTGAACAGAAAAACAAACCGATTTTCCATAACTTTTGATTAAGTTCGTAGTTCGTTTAAAAAAAAAAAAAGAATCCAGAGTACCACTTGCACGCCTGAGCTCACTCTAAGAACTGGTCCCGGTGCGA
>JAQNCA010000002.1:1972148-1982440 GCA_029783725.1 Acanthurus tractus | reverse complement strand
TAATGCACATTTAGCTGCGTTACCTCCTGCAACAGTCAGGGAACTTGTGGTTTTAAGAAAGAGACTTTGCAAATGACACAGTGAAAATGACACAGTGACAACAAGTGCCGGTTTCTTTTGTGATGCCATGAAAGTAGTCATTATTATCATTGCTGTCATAACACAGGCACACAGTTCTGTATGTTATTCTCATGACAAAAAGGCAATGTTTATGTAGCATCCGCAAAAAACTTTTCATTGGATCACAAGTAGCAGGATTAGGGACACTGGTTGGTCTGTCCAGTACTTTGGTCCGTAGTGAGATGTCTCTATAACTGCTTGTGAACAAAATATCACATGTTTTATTGTGAACATTAAAGCTTTTTAGAATAACCAGTTGTGATTGTGCAAACTATCACCTTTCCTTTAGAACCAACCTTCAGATCAAACTGTATTCAGCTACACTACTAATAAGTCACGTAGAAAATTCATGACTATGGGCTCTATTTTTGTAGACCAGGCGCAGGCGCGGCGCACTAGCCCTGCCCCTCACCTACGCCGTGCCAACAGGGTGTGGCCAGCGAGTTTTGCAATTTTCGTGCACGGCGCAGTCCAGCGCGGCGCACCCACTCCTCCATCCCTCCCACTGGCGTAAGTGGCAAAGAAGAGGGAGGAGAGAGGGCATGAGTGGGTTCAACACAGCCGAATGTAATCATCACCAATCAAATGTACGCCTCTCCCTGCCTTTAAATGCGCACCCGGCGAGGCATAGTGCCAATTTCACCTCGCCACCACCATAGAAGAAGACAGAAGCAGCAGCAGCAGCTCCGGGCGGCCAAACTTTTCTCAGGAGGAAACTGATGTGCTGGTCCAGGAGGTCCAAGCTCGCAATACCAGAATATATGGTAAGGCAAACAGACCTCCACAGGCTGATGATGCAAAAACAGCCTGGGAGGAAGTTACTATTATTGTCAATAAAGTTTGCCCAGATATTCTGAGAACTGCTGCCCAATGTAAAAAACGGTTCGAGAGTACGGCCTCTCTCCATCTTAAGTCCTGTAATGTCTCCTCCGTGAGGTCAAAGTGGCATCCATAGTGTAAGGCTATGTTGTGTAGCATGCAACATGCGACAAAGAATGCACTGACACTCTGAGGGCTGTATGATAGTGAACCATCTGTACGGTCCAGACATCTGAAACGCATTTTGAGCACTCCAAAAGTACGTTCGATGACCAACCTGGCACTGCTGAAAACACAGTTAAAACACACACTGCCTTCTTGTTGTTGGTGTGATGTATGGCGTTATCAATGTTATCAACCACGTTTTAAGTTGATACCCATTTTTGCCAGGATGAATGAGTCATTAGCAGACCCAGGAAAATTAGCATGCACATGTGTCACCAGGCAATTTGAGTCACAGATCACTTGGATATTAATGGAGTGTACTCCCTTACGGTTCACATAAGTGATGGCTTGGGTATTTGGTGCGCGCAACTGCACATGTGCGCGAACTGATAGCAGGCCGACTGAGCCCCGACACCGCGGCCACCGTTTGCTGAAAAAACCCTGTGGCGAAGATGGTCAGAGCCGCTATCACCTTTACAGCAACTGGGAGAGCGTAGGGGCCAGGGGGCTGCACATCAGAGGCCATGATGCGCGTCACCGTGTGGACCAGCTTGCGGCACAGTTGTAATCTGTCCCTGTGTCTTGACTAGGAGTACAAAATTAAGTGACAATAACATTAAACACAGCAGTGGGCTAATCTGGGCATCATGCTTGTGATCCACCTGCATTCCTGCTCTGTTATCGCCAAACAGGAGAATCTTTGGATATTTATATTCTCTCTCGGTATCTCCTCCTCATCCTCCTTGCAATAATGTACTCCATCTTTTTAGATCACTTTAAGAATAAAGATTAAACAGAGAAATATGGGCAATCACAGGTAGATCAACCGTGGCTGTTTGTGTTGAGAGATGTGAACTTGTTAGTTCATCACTATTCCAGCTGCTGTAAGATTGAGTTTCCATTACATTCCATTTCGTGACAAACGTCTTTGATCTGACATCAGATGTAACAGGACAATTAATATAGATACAAATGTGCTGGTTCAGATGGTTACATTAAATAGTGGTTGCTGTGATTGTTAATTGCATTGAAATGTGCCTGACACTCTGGAAATCTGCCTGTGAGGTTTTGATAACGTGTGCGCACTGTGCGCCTGTCAGCCAAATTACCACTGCGCTGCACTTGCGCTGAGAATAGACCAGGTTGGAGCTGGCGAGCTTTCAGTGCGCCTTCCGCACAGTATTTTGGCACAAAATTGTCAGTGTGCCAAGCTGAATCTGTGGACACCTCCCCACCCCGGTCTACCAAATTGCGCCACGAAATTAGAGCCCAATGTCTTGAGGTCTTTAGACAAGAGTCAGTGGGTCTTTCAATGTTTGTCGAGATATTTTTTTGTTGTGATGTGTAACACATATTACAACCGCTGGGAGGCTGCTAGCAAGGCTAATTTATTTGACAATCAGAAATAATAGGCAATTTGTGTCTCATTTGATTAGATAACCTTGGGAAATTGTGTTGTTAAACCTTGACTAATCAAAAGTGCTTGATTTATCCTTCCAGTCGAAGCCACTTCCTGTTGAATTTGACACGGAGTTGCTAGTTGCTAGTTGCCAGTTAGATTTTAGCTTAACCTTTTCATTATGCTTTAAAAAATCATTTGTGCTAATATTTTAAGCACTACAAGTAAAGCTTGCTGGTTGATTCCATGTCCAAGAGTAAAAACAAAAAGAGTCATCAATGAATACAATATTTGAATTGCCCAGATTTTTTTTTATAAGGTCTCTATGAAGACTTGACTTTGGGTCCATCAGTGACACACTGCCCAAGTGTAACGACCAACACTAGAATATGATTTTATAATAGATATACGTGAAGAACTGTACTTTGAGCCTCACACTGACATTTTAGAGTGATGTGCAATGAAAAATGTGTAAACTGTTGAAAGATCATTGTATGGGCTGTGTGGGTTTATTGATATTGTCCTTTCATTAAGGAAGGAAACTGGTACAGTCATGTGGTTCAAAATCAATATCAGCAAATAACATATTTACTTTTTTTTAATATTACATTGGTTGCCTAAGGAAAACCCATACCCAGTTGACCTGAGTAATAAGCTGAATGACCTTCATTTAAGAGGATGGAATATTTTAACTATTTGATTTCAGAAATGTATGCACTACAAAAATACCATATTGGTTGAACTGTGACGTGACCTGTTTGTGTGTGCACCCATGCATGGCCTTTGTATTTGTATGTGTGTGTGTGTGTGTGTGTGCGGGGGGGTGGGGGTAATGTGTATTTACTGCATATTGCCTTGTGAAAATGTCACATTAGATCTTGGGTCAGAAAGCAGGAGTGCCAGCGGGCGACTTCCAACGAGAAGCAATGCAGGGTTTTATTGACAAACTTGTCCTCAAGTGTGACATCTTGTTTTGCCCAAATGTTACATTTTAAAAGGCACAGATGCTGGCACAGAATACACATGCACTCAATTCACACTAAACTTCTCCTTTTTTTTAAAGGACTGATAGTCCAAAAATTTGCCATTTTTTATTAGTCAGTTTTCACTTATTCTCCCTCTACTTTCAGTGCATCACATGAGATTATTTTCATATTTGTCTGACTCTTGTCAGGCTATTTATTTTCTCTCCCTATGTGTGTACCACTCTCACTGACTTGAGTCTCACACATTGCACAAAATTTGATTTGCTCATGTGACATGATATGTAATGCATGCAACTGGTCTGTGACCTTCCTAAACCAGTGCTGTAAAGGTAACAGAGGCTGCTCAGGTTAAATAGAAACTCTGGGTCAAAAATTGATCAGTTCTTCTACTTTATTACATAAGCTCTGCACTTGGATAGGATGGCCTCCAGGTTATGAGTTGCACCTCAGTTTGTCTGTGACCTCACCTCTTTCCTATCACCTTCTGCCTGAAGTGTATTTCTTTTTAGGTTTTATGTCACATTTAAAATGTGCAGACATAAGACCTCTTCTCAGGCCAGACACACACTCTGAGCATATATCTAATCTTAGAATCACATTTAGCACTGGAGTCGAATACATTTAACTTAGCCTAAGAATTTCTTGAATGAAAACAGCCATTGGATCATGAAATGGTCATTCTGGTTTATCCCAACTGAGACCTTATTTCTGTGTAACACTGCTACAAAAAGAGCTAACGAGGAAAGAGTTGATAATGATTACTCATCGCAACATACTAGGAGACAACACATTAGTGGTCAAAGTTGAAGTTGGAGTGAGGTTGATTTGACATGTTCACACATTCATTGAACAATTTGTGTTCTTCATCGTTCGAGCTTCCAGAGTGATGATTGCAGCTTCTTGTCACCTCCTACTTGCCTTGTCCCGCTAATTAGTTTATCTGCTGAAGTCAAGTGGTTTGTACCCACAGCTTTAACTTCATAACTTCACTTACATTGATACAGTTGATTTGTGGGTGAAAAAGCCACATAGGCTTACAGACAAGTGTTTCATTAGCAGCTACGTGAGAAGAATGCAGTAGAATATGAGACACCTTCCCGGCGTGGTCCTGCTGAAAGGGATGGTAACAAAGCACAGCAACAGCACCGAGCTATTAATAAAACTTGCCCTTTCAGTGGGGACTTGTGGCAGGTTAGAACACTGGGGCCGTGTTTGGAGACCTGGCTTCTACTCTGTCTTTGAGAAGAGAGGCTTACCTAGAAAAAAACATCTCTGAGTTTTAGAGCAACAAGGATAGTTCAGGATTAGAGAGGAGCTGCTGTCAGCATCTGAAACTGTGTCAATTTTTAAAGGATTACAGGATGGCACACAGCCCTTCAGGTACCAGTTAAGTGCTTTTTGATTGTGTGTGAACAGCATTCTTTCCAAAAATGAATAGCATGAAAGCATTGGTGATTTGTTAAAAAAAATAATAAGAAATTGTGAATTCTGACAGTGTCTGTCAGGAGCAAAGGCTAAGCTAGTGTTTGGTTGATTCTATGCAGCAGTCAGTTGTGTTGTGCTTCGGCTGCCCTCCAGCTCAGTCTTGGTTTAAATGTTCACTGAGATGTATCCGAAGCAGGCCATCTGTTCCCTGGCAGCCACTTTTATATAACGGTTTATCAATATGTGTTTGCAGCTACATTTCTCTGCTTTGTGCTCTTTCTGTCATCACTCATTTCAAATGCCAGCGCAGCTGATTATTAGGGTAATATTTATGTTTATCTGGTGTGATGATGTGATTGTAAAATAATTATTTTATCAGAAACTCTGAAGCAGCTTGGTGATGGTGGTCAGCATAGTACACTTTCAAAATGTGAATGTGTATTTGGCTGCGTCAGGATGCATGAGTGGACAAAGTTAACTGAAACATGTTTTACCAGTCTTTCAACACAGCCATGAAAGGCTATATTAATGCTTATAGTAAGTGGAATGAACTACTTTCTATGAGATAAATGAGAATTTCCCTGAGCAGTTATTTAAAATTAGTTTCAAACAAAGTTTTGGAACATCACACCCCTTCTATAATTTCTATTTAACCCTGTAGCCATTCCTTTCTGTACAGTTGCTCCACAGCAGGAAGCCTGTAAATGCCGATCAGCCACCCAGCAGGCACCAAAGGAATGATTAGAGAGTTCATTTTGAAAAGGCAGCATATGGGTCATGTATTTTGCAATGTAACTCTTCATGTGGAACACTTTTGTTGAATCGTTGCACCCTGCGGCCCTACACATTATTGAAATATTACATGTTGATAATTTTCTTGTCTTATACGCTTGCAGGTGAATACATGTTGAGGAGCTGAAAATACATTTTTTGCCCATCTAGGACAGATCTTGAAGTATCAGTGCTGTAATGAACTGCTGCTGTAAAGGTAAATGCTGTAAGTCTGATCATGTGATGAGGCTCTTGTCTTGGTATTTGTACAGGGGAGTTATCACCACTGGCTATTGGTTGTTGTGCTAATAGATTTAATGAGCGTTTCACAGAGCATGTGGGGGCGTGAATGGAGAGCACCCTCTCTTGATGATAAGGAGGCTTTATAAATGTGCCCACGCTCTCCGAATCTGGAGCACCACTTCAGCACAAGGGGAATGAGACCTTCTTTGCAGTTCATAGTATGTGGGAAACACTCCTTTGTGTCCAAGGGATGTCTGAAATTACTCAAAATGTGTGTTTCTGTGTAAAGGAAACACACATTTTTGTTAGTGTGTGTTTGCAGCTGAGAAAAGCAGTGGGCTTCGGGAATTAATCACTGTTCAGTTCTTCTCCACCTTATGGATTTTCTTTGTTTATGTTGGGAGTCGATGCAAGTTGTCAAGCAGTAGTGGGAGTTCCTAACAATACCCATGATGCAAGACGCTGCATGGATTTGGTGCTGTTTCTGTGCAGGACATCCCTGTGAGCAAAAATAAAAGGTGATTTCTCAGCTGCCAGTGGGTGTGTTCGTTTTTGATTTCCTCAGAGGAAAACAATTGCCAGCCTCCACTTTCAAACACCATGAGTCTCTATGAAAGATAATGTCAAAACATGTAATTTGCCATTTGGTGCTGCCTCCAGTGCCTAAAAGCAGTTGAAAGTAATGCTTGTTGGTAAAGAAATGCAGATTGATTGATGCGCTATCCAAAGCATGTCTTTATCCTTCCGACTGTATGAAAACAAGTAGTTTTTTAAAAATACACTTTTTTATAACACACATGCCTAAACTTACTTCGCACACTGAACTGCACTCTGTTTTGGAACAAATAAACCTTTTTGTCTGCTGAGGTTCTCTGGATTTTTACAAGTTGTAGTTTATAGTTGAACTTCGGTGCGTATAAACCTTAACTGTTAAATGGGATGCCAATTACTGTTCATTTGGGATTTCTGTAGACCTCTGTGGGCCCAAAGTCTGTGGGTTTGATTTGGGGATTGTGCAGTCTCAGAATGAAGCTAAATAAGGAGTGATATAAAGGGGAATTGAAAAGTGGGTGCATGTCATGATAATAACCCATCCACAGACCCTTGCAGACCTCTATTTTCAGCTGAGTTTAATCAGTGTGCTAAAACTGTCAAAGGCTTAAAGAGACAGCTCAAAGAATATTTTTCTGCTGTGTCTCGCTGCAAATATCAGAGGTTTTGTCAGCTGCTGTCTGTTTTGGCTTCCTGTCACTCTGACAGAGGAACTATTCTTCAACTCGATAGGTGGTGCTGTATGGCAGAGAGAAATGTTGCTTTGACAGAAAAAGTGAACTTTTGGCCTGGGGAAAATGTTTTGCTCTGCACAAAGAAAAAGGACTAAATACACAATATGACTGCTTTCGGTCAAAATCTATTTAGCACCATGTCCTTATACCCAACAAAACAGATTGTTTGCTACTGACATATATAACTGCGATAGTGACAGGAATACATTCTTAGAGAACTGCTGGTTACATCTAGTAACAACCCCATTTAATGTTGTGTATCAGTTATAGTTTTTAACATGACGGTTAGATGCCAACAATATTTGGCAAGGTCAAAAAAAAGGTCATGGTTTAGATAAAATAAGTAGGGTTGTTATTAAACTTAAGATATTCTTAAATTACGTGCATTTGTCACAAGAGCAACTATGGGACATAACTGAAGAATGTAATGCAAGTTCATCCATGTAGAAAGGAAGTTGACTGAAGTCACCACTGACTTTTGGTTAGACACAAAGAACACAAACAACAGTCTTCTGTGTTTGTCTTGTGTTTATCTCGAGTCTGATCTGTCCATCCACCCAAACCTCTGTCCTGTGCGGACAGTGTCACTCTTTCTGCTACATCAACTGAATTACTCCTTTGCTCTCGTCAGTTTTTCCAGCAGCCAATGGAGGATGCTCTCTGACAATGGGTCGCTAAAAGCTACTTGCATAGACAACCTGTGCACCCTTTTTTTTGGCCAAAGAGGGGTCGGAAATTTTATTCTGGGTGGGCTAAATTCCCCATCACAAAATAATTCTAATTCTAACATTCTAATTTAACCAGCCATTGTGCCACTCTCTCTGGAAGCAATGATGTGATTGTAATCCATAGCTCTTAGTGAGTCAGGTGCTAATGGACCCGCCTTAGTTTAAGCAGTTTAGCTCAACTCACAGCCCTGATCCTGCGTCTGGAGGTGCAGCCATTCCCTAGCTCACAGTGGGACAAATGCTATGAAGAAGCTATTGCAGAAGTTTGCCTACATAGAAGTTAAACTAGACTTCCCCTGTGGAGCATGACTCAAGTTTATGCCAGTGAGAATTCGGCGGCTTAGATGAAGTGTATGACATTAAATCTGAAGATGGCATCTTTAGGTATGTAAATAACTGTATAGATTGGATGTGCATGGAAGCGTTTTGCATTCACTGCATAGAAAAATAAAAATAAAAACCTTATCTCGTAGTTACGAGAAAAGGTGTCTGTTTTTTGTTTTTTTTTTATACAGTGAATGCAATGCGCCTGCATTCACTGAATAAAATAGAATCAGACACCTCATCTAGTAATTACCTGAAAAGAGCTTGTAATTTCGAGATCCAGATCTTTAATTACGAGATAAGGCGTCTAATTTTTTTTTTTTATGCAGTGACTGCAATGCACTTTCGTACTTAAGCGCATTGCATTCACTGGATAAAGAAACTATCTGACACCTTATCTTGTAACCTTATCTGACAACTTATATGGCGTTACCATGGCAATGGCGGCGCATGTACATGCAGCAGCTGGTGGCTCCCTCAACTTAAGCATAACAAAACGAAAAGGAGAGATCCTCTTGTTTTTATTACTGAAAATTGTATTAATTATGACAGTAATACACTTGTCGATATCAGAAGCGGAAGTGCAATGATTGGATTAGGTGCAGCGGACCTTGAGACGATCTCTGCTCTTGGCATCTCAAGATCCGACAATCAAAACATTTGGACCAAACGTCATCGCAAGCAGTGTGGTCGACCCAGGAAGAGGGGGAAACGGGATAAGACTTAAGCTAGGAAGGCTTGGACCCAAGGCTGTTCCACTACCCAGCCAACCCCTGGCAAATGTCCGGTCGCAGGACAGTAAAATGGATGAGATAAGACTCAGGCTGACTCAGCAAAGAGAAACCAGAAACTGTGGCGCTCTCATCTTCACAGAGACGTGGCTCAATAACAACATACCGGATGAGGCCTTAGCACTGGATGGGCGGAGCCTGTTCCAGGCCATCAGAACACAAGACTCTGGTAAGACGAGAGGGGCGGACTCTGTGTGTACATCAATGATGCTTGGTGCACAGGTGCAGTCAGAGTGGATGGAAAATGACGTTGAGTTTTTACTGCTAAGATGTCGGCCATATTACCTGCCCAGAGAATTCACCAGTGTGTTTGTTGCTGCTGTTTACATTCCACCAGATCCAAATTCAAAAAATGCACTCCAGGAATTGTATGAGGTCATCAGCAGTCACATGGCAAAACAGCCAGATGCTGTTATTATTGTTGCTGGGGATTTTAATCAAACGGACCTCAAAACTGTTTTGCCTAGATTCCACCAGCATGTCCACATCTCCACCAGAGGAAACAACACACTGGACCTTACAGCACTGCCAGAGCAAATCTGAGAGCTGGCATCAAGGAGGCAAAGCGAAGGTATCAGCAGAGACTGGAGAGAGACCTCAACACCAACAACAGCTAAGACATGTGGCAGGCGGTCAAAGGTGTTGCAGGCTACAAAAGCAGGAGTGCTCCCATCATGTGTGATGCCACGTTACCAGATGAGCTAAACACATTTTATGCTCGTTTTGATCTCCTCAACAGTGAGTCAGCCGTAAAATCTACTCCGCCTCCAGAGGACCGGCCACTGTCAGTATCCACAGCGGATGTGAGGAAAGTCCTGCTGAAAGTGAATATGAGTAAAGCTGCTGGGCCTGATAACATCCCTGGCCATGTACTAAAAACATGTGCCAACCAGCTCGTAGATGTCATTACTGACATTTTTAAAATATCACTGTCACAGGAGAGTGTTCCCACTAAAAAGTCTGCAGTGTCTGCTCTAAATGACTACCTCCCTGTGGCGCTCACCCCCATCTTGATAAAGTGCTTTGAGAAACTGGTTCTCCAGCACATAAAGAACAACATTCTTGCCAGTCTGGACCCTCACCAATTTGCATTCAGAACCAACAAATCCACAGAGGGTGCCATCTCCGCTGCTCTCCACTCAGTCTTCACTCATCTTTAGAAAAGCAACACCTACATCAGAATGCTGTTTGTTGATTTCAGCTCAGCTTTCAACACAATCTCCCCCATGAAGCTG
>JAQNCA010000002.1:1935959-1948127 GCA_029783725.1 Acanthurus tractus | reverse complement strand
AAATCAAAATTGATATGACAGCATCTTTGCTTCGTGGTTCAGTATATCAATATTTAAAATAATAAGAAAAAAAGAGACAACTTCACTTACATGGCTTATTGCAGACTCACTGGGCAGCTAATCACACAAACAGCTCCTCTGCTTTTAAATACACTGGAGGCCATCTTGGAGAAACTTTTTTTTAGCAGAGAAAAATTGGATTTGCTTTTTAGATATTTATGGTATATGTATTTGCTATGTTACTGCTGATTGCAATCCATTCCACTCACCCAGCATTTATTTTGTTTCACATGTGAAGACCGTTTTAAAAGTGCCAACTTCTACATTACAAGAAATGATACTTTGTAAAAGAAAGTCATAAAAGTGTACTGCTATGAAGAGCACACAATGTGTCCCAGCCCATTAGTAAAATAAAGGGCTTATCAGGTCACCGGAGACTGCACCTGGCAGATTGTGAATGAGCAGTAAAGACACCGACTGTTTGCTCCTGCTACAGGTGTTGGCTAACACATGGCTAAGCCATTAACTCGCCTCCACAGTGGAGGCTAAGCATGCTGCCAGGTTAAACATGTTGTTTTAGCCGTCCTCTCACTGAGCTGCTAGCCAGCTTGTGATCACTATGTCCAGCAGCTTGTTGGCCATCATCCATATGGTGCTGCTGTGACACAGATGGCCTCTGGTGTAATGCAGGTTAAACACAACAGGGGCTGATCAGGTCCTGCATGTGTGTGTGGGCATTCATGAAGATTCGTGTAGACAATCTCTCTGGTAGTTTCTTAGCTTAACCCACTTACAGTGGAGAGGGAAAACCTGTGGACTTGACCTCCTTACCAGCTTGAAGATGCTTTCTAATGATTCTGTAGCAGGACTGTAAATAATCTGATCACATTTCACAGCACATTGCTGCATATTTTCCATACTAATGAGGGTAAATTACTTCCATTTCATACTCCGGTGTGATGCAGAGCTCCCTTATAAAGAGAGTTTTTATAAAATATCTTGTCAGACTATTTGTTGCCAATCTGGGCAACAAAATATTACAGACACCTGCCAGTATGCAGAAATGCAATTCCGTAGCAATACAAACGTCAGCCTCCATTGTAACCATAAAATACAACACTTCAAAACAGAAACTGAACATAAAACCTTAATATACAACAGATAGTTCAGACCGAGTGATTTGATTGGTCAAGAGGCATTCCATGAGTGCTGACATACAGTACAGCATGTTGGATGTACAGGATGTTAAACTTTATGTATCACTGCACTTAACAGGTGTTCCGGTCATCATTAATCACACTAACTGTTTGTTCTCAGCTTAATGCTGCATCGTAACAAACTGCACTGCAAAGATGCACATTTTTTCACACAAAATATCCAAGTTAAGATAAAAACTTTTTTGACAATCCTGGTGGACATTTTATAAAAGAATGAGGAATAGGGGTTACCACTCGAAGTGGATTAAGTATGGGTTTGACAGAAGATGACCCACAGGCACAGCCGAAGTAGCTCTCTGGACTTATACCCACATGAAGAAGATAGCTCCGAAGCTAGCCTGCAAAGTATCCTCAACGAAATCCGTGAATTCAGACAATATACTCGACTCTCCACCCACTGGAGATCTCAAAATTGATTGGGCACATAGAGCTCTGGCAGTGAAGCCCACCGGCCCACAGGCAAAACCTTGCTCCATAGTGTTCAAGTTAGGTAGCTGGCGGACCAAAGAAGAGGTGATAAAGAGAGCATGGCAGAAAAAAAGCTGTTTTATTCAACGTTCATTTCTATATCAACCATGATTTCCCTCCTGAAGTGCTAAAGAAATGCAGCGAATACACTGAGGCCAAAAAGGTGTTGACAGAAAAATGAACAAAGTTCCATACGCCATAACCTGCAAAGATGCAGATTTTTAACAATGTCCCAGGATGCTGCGGAGGCTACGAGGGACACATCGGCGCGAGGATTTCCGGTTGCTGTGGTGAAGACCCCTGCCACACCGGACCAAGAGGAGATTCAGCTCTTGTCTACCTGGCAGGTGGCGGGGAGAAGGGGGGATCACAATTGAAACACCAATGCTCTCATTTTAAGGACAGACTTAAGGAGTTCAGAAAACAGCCCTTCCAAAACACTGACTGATCACTGATGGATCCCTTTTTCGCATTTTACAAGTATAAATTTTATATTTTATTTCGCATTAAGTCTTATTTGATTTTACAGTGAATCATGTAGTCTATATTCCATTTTGGTTTTGCTATATATGCAGAAGACCGCCATACAGTTTTACTTTACCCAGCCTAGGCCCACGTCTGATCATAGTCTGCACTTCTATTCTTTTTGTTTAATCAAATGAAACGGGTGAGTCATCCTCGATTTGTTTATTTTTATTTTTATTTGGACTTTGGCTGAAATGCGGCCACATCTCAGGGCCCCACCGCTGTGACGTGGGACGTTCCCTTATGAGGGCTTTGACTTTACAAGGTCCCGCAAGGCTCTTTTGAAGCGAGCCACAGCATCAGAAGTAACTGTTCTAAACGGCTCAGTTGATGTTCTGTTTCAAACTGTTCTATATTGTTCTCGTTCATGTTTCCCAGGAAAGATAGTTTTATTATACCTTCTTCCAGGGACAACAGGAGATGTTGTTAGGTGTGTGACAATCAACGTAGGCTGCAGTAGTAGACAATGAACAGGCAAACCTTAAAGTGATTTCTTTTAATGTGAAAGGAATTTTAAACCCAGCTAAGAGGAGGCAAATATTGACAAAAATGAAAAGGGAGAATAAGCAGATTGTGCTCTCGCTAGAGACATACCTCACTTCAATAGAACATGGAAAGCTTTTAAAAATGGATTTTTGAGGGTGTACTTTTCATCTTTAAATCAGGCCATAGGAGAGGCGTAGCAACTTTGATATCACAACAAATATCATTTGACCAGGTTTCAAAGACAATTGACAAGGAAGGGATTGGAGTCTCAGGAAAAATACATGATGTTGTTATAACAATTTGTAATAATTATGCTCCCCCTGGAAGTGATTTTACTTTTTATAGAAACATATTTGATTTGATGATAGATGGCACAGGGGTCGTCCTATTTGGTGGAGATTTGAATATCCGTCTCAATCCAAAAAAGGATTCATCCAAAAAAAAAATTTTACTGTGTGATTACATAGGAAAATTAATGCCTTAATGTCAGAGCTGGGTATATTAGATTTATGGAGGGATTTTTCAGGCCGTGACTATACTTTTTATTCACATCCACATAATGTTTATTCAAAAAAGATTATTTTTTTGTATTAAAGAGAGATTGTCATAGAATACGTGGTTGTGATATTGGATGTATTGATCTATCTCACCATGCCCCCCTCTCCTGCACTGTAGATATTAAAAATAACCCGGGTAGAACTTTGTGGATGTTGAACACTAATATCCTGAATAATTCAAGATTCAAAATCCAAATGAGAGAGGAAATAAAAGATTTCTTGAAGAAAACGATAATGGAGAGGTTGACTCAGCTACAGTATGGGATATATTAAAAGCTGTTGTTAGAGAGAGAATAATATCATTCTGTGCCTATGAAAAGAAACAAAAACAATTAAGATTGACAGACCTTAATAAAGAATTTAAAGATCTTGAGACACAACATAAAAGAGAACAAAAACCAGAAACACTAGCTAGAATAAAAGCAATTAGAAACAAATAAAATATATTATATATACAGGAAATGGAAAAAGAGATTATATTCACAAGACAAACTTACTATGAGTTAGGAGCAAAATCACTAAAAATCTTGGCAAGAAAACTGCAAAAGCAACCAGCAGACAACACGATATATAAAATAAGAGATATAGATTCTAAAACTGTACAGGATAAACAAGATAAAATACAAAGAACATTCAGAAAATACTACAAGGGCCTGTATACACAACCTCAACTCGAAGGTGGCCAGCAAATTGACAACTTCTTAAAATCTCTCAATTTACCTGTTATATCAGAAAAATAAAATGAAATATTTATAGCCCCCGTAACCGAGATAGAGCTGAATAGGGCCATATCCACCCTGAAAGCAAACGAATCACCTGGCCCAGACAGAGTTCGGAGTTCTATAAGGTTTTTAGGGCCAAGTTGGTGCCAATCCTTCTCCAAGCTTGTAAAACAACATTAGCAGATGCTAAAATGCCCCCATCTTGGAATAAGGCGGTGATTTCCATTATTCCCAAGGAGGGGAAAAACAAATTAGAGTGTAGTTCATAAAGCCCTATTTTGGTGCTGGATGTTGACTACAAACTTTATACGATCATCCTTGCCAGAAGACTGGACAAGATTCTCCCTCAGCTTATACATAATGACCAGACCAGATTTATTTCACAAAGACAGACTCATGATAACATCAGAAGATCATTACACTTATTATATCATATCCAACAGAATAATCCTGAAGCTTGTTTAGTTAGTCTAAATGCAGAAAAGGCCTTTGACTCAGTAAGTTGGCCTTTTCTACACAAAGTTTTAGAAAGAATTGGGATGGACAGCATTTTTATTAAGGGGATCCGTACATTATACAGCAAACCAACGGCCGGATAAAAATAAATGGATATTTTTTTCAGATACAATTAATCGGGAAGGTGGCTGGAGACAGGGATGCCCTATCTTGCCCCTGCATTTTGTGCTCATGTAGAGCCCCTGGCACAGTGGATAAGACAGACTCAGATTATTCATGGCATCTGTATTAATGGAGAAGATCACAAGGTGGCGCTATACACTGACGACATCTGGATTTATTTAAGTAACCCTCTTAATTCACTACCCAAATGAATAGTTCTTCTAGAGACTTTTGGTAATTATTCAGGATATAAATTAAATGTGCAAAACACACACATTTTGGCTATCAACTATCAACTCACGAAGCAAATTCCACATTAATTGAGATCAGAATTCATTAAAATGTCAAGAAATAAACCTACCCAGAAGAATTCAAACACTGTCAGCGATAAATTACGACCCCCTCTAAATGAAAATTAAAGAAGACATACACAGATGGAATTCAATTTCTTTCCTTAGTCTTAGTGATAGAATTGATTCTGCAAGAATGAATTTTCTCCGAGGATATCTCTTCTTATTCCAGGCACTCCCTTTAGAAATTCCCTCAAAACAATTTTCTGAATTGAACAAGATTATTTCCAGATTTATTTGGCAGGGTAAAAAACCCAGGGTTAATTTAAAACTTTACAGCTACCAAAAGAGCAGTTTGATTTGACTTTACTAGGAACTACTTCTCTGGTTGACCCCCCAATACAAGCAGCACTACCTCACAAACATCTGAGAATATTTGTAGATAAGGTACAGAACCCATGGACCAATGTGCAGCGAAAAATCTGGAATATGATAAGAGATGAGTGCAAACTAAGTAATAAATTACCGATAATTCAATGGTGTGCCTATGATCTTGAGTTAAAGCCTTACACAATAGATAAGAGATTTAAATCATGGATTTTGAAAGGAATAACAACATTAACAAATAACAACATCTCTTACAGAAAAGGGACAATTTAAAAACTTTTCCAAAAATCTTATGGAAAAGATTACCTTCTCCCTTGCCTTCATTTATTAAACTTTGGACCAAATTGGTTAGATATGTTAGTCCCCTACAGACAGATGAACTGGATGAATGGTCCTGTAATTCTGTTTTTATATTTTACTATTAATGTTTTAATGGGCCTAACAATTAGACTTGTATAACTTGTGTTTTATTTCAAATCTCCTGGTCGGCTTTTCTTTTTTATTTGCTCTTTTCATATATGCCTATCTTTCCCAGTATGTTCAAGGTTCTCAAATATAATACATTTGAATTTCTATATTTTGTTTCTTGTGCTGTAAACAAAAATTTCATTGTGAGTGTAAGAAGTGCAATTGTATGTTGTCTGAAAGTAAAAACTGTATTATAATGCTTTGACAAAATAAAAATAAAAAATGTCCAAAAAGTTAAACAATTAATAGTTGTTTGGGGAGAATGAGTAGGGTAAGAAGCCAGATTATTTCAGTGCAAAACTCCAATGCGTTCATATGTCATCAGCTGACATGACAAATGGGAGCAAAAGTAAAGCTTACACAGTACCAAATTGTAATCTGTTGCTGCTCTGTTGCTTACTGTTGACTAAAAAATTGCATTTATAGATCGAGTATTAAAGAAATATAACACTAGGGGGTCATGATGTTGTGCTGAATATGTACTGATATTTGATAAACAATCTCTCTCGTGTGATATTGCTCTACTAGAGGTAGCATTTATTGTAGTGCTGTTATGCTTTCTCAGGTGGGCCTAGTAACCACCCAGTAAAAAGCATATATGTATTGTGTAAGAACAAGAAGTGAATGTAGGTAATTGTTCCATCATTTCCATGAGTACCCGCTGTTTATATATGTAAATTTACAAAGGTGCTCAAGATGAATGGTAGACTAATTTAAAAGGAAAAAAGCTGTTGTATGCGGTTGTTTGGCTTCTATACAGGCACATTGTTTTTCATCAAGCTTTCCTTTGTTGACAGTGTAGAATGTTAAAGATGAATTAATCTTAAAAAGATATTCCATAGGGACATGGTTATGTAAGGCAAAGGAGGTAGTAATGAAAGAAATAAATATATATAAAAAGCTGAAACACAAACAAACAAACAAAAGGTGAGAACAGGTATTAAAAGTAAGCTCACAACCTCTTGGCCCCAATATATGTATAATGTCTATATATAAATATATATGTCAATATCTATATATGACCATACCATGTACATGATAGTTCCTAGTAAAGTCAAATCAAACTGTAATCAGTTCAGTTCCACCAGGAAGTCACATCTCTCAAATGTTCAATTTCAAAACTGAATCACAGTCACAAGAAGAAACTCTCACTCATTTCTATCTAACCTTTAAACTTTTTGCATTTTAAACACCATATGACTGAAACCTAGATGATCTAACATGGTCAGATGATCTACACAAATGATGTTCAGTGAGTTCTGTAAGTGATGGAGCATGTGGTATGTAAGTGAATTAATTAGACTTTTGTGCCTAAAATACAATGTTCTGAAACATAAAGTCCATGTCTATTTTACAAACTACCTACTTTCCGCATTAAAATAACCTGGTTGGAACTTAATTTCATGTGCTTTTCCCACACTACCCGAGACTCCACAAGCCATTTTCTCTTGATAAAAGACAAAGAATGACACTAGACTGCACACTCCCATCTGATGTGATTTCCTGTTGAGAAGCCAGAGAAAAAAGTATTAATGAATAAAGAATTGTCACCGTTTTTTTAGTACATTTATACTTGACAAATTTACAGTAATGCCAGCAGCTCTGCTTTTAGCTGAATTCTATTGTCAGCATCCTAACATGCTTTAAATGCCAATGCCGACAGAATGACGTTGGATATAAATTTAGTCATTTTTCCTTTTTTTTCTAAACCTTTTTTAGAGAGAGAATCCCCTTACAGATTAAGTAGATACAACAAGTTTAACTGGAGTGATTACATTTTAAAAACATCATACTTGGACCCTTAAGTCTATTGATGATCATGATCATGTATGTGCACATGAAAGCCCATGCTCACACAAAAGGCCTTTCTATATGGATTAGGGACAGTTGTTTAAATGCTTAAAGAGTTCATCTTTCAACACAGTTAACAAGGAAAGAAATGCCTCCTGAAGCTCATTAGGAAAACCTTTTGTCCTACTAAGCATGAAAGCTAACTGTTAGCATATTTCAGCACGATAAAACAGACAGGTTTCAAACGAATGAATATGTTACTCAGATTATCTAAAGCAGTTAATATTTGAGACAAACTGAATGTGAGCACACCTTAAATTTTACCAAGTATCAATCACTGAACAAGAAAAGGACTCTGCGCAAATCAACCAATATGAAATAGGCAGAACTGATAGATGGATTGATGGCAATTAAAGTTGTAAAAGCTGCACTAAAATTTGCAGTTTTCCCTTTACTCCATTGCCCTTCAGTGGTTTAGCAGCACAATTTTAGGCTTGCTCCCACCAGCCTTGGAGTTATGTGTGATTTGTGTTGACAGAGCAAAAAAGCTTTCTGTGTTGTTGATGCACATGAGTCACAGGAAGCTGGTTGAATGTGATAGCTGGAGCTGCAAATGAGAGCAGAGTGGCTTCTCAAGCTGGAGCTTTGCTTAATGATTTATCACAGCAGAGGCTTGCAGAGGTACGTGCAAATGGAAAGCCTGGTGGAAGAGGAAGCTGAACTTCTAACTGATGAATTAATCCATATTAGCTGTCCAACTAAAATACAAAGCACACAAGCCTGCTAACAACTTAAGTGCCTGTGTTCATGCATAATGAATGGGAATGAACAAGGCTAGATTGATGTTTTCTGTCCAATGAAAGGATTCTAGCTGTACTACTACTACTTTGTCATTCTCCCTGGGTGAAGACGTGTCCTGAATAAGGGGAAAAATGAAGAGACGAAGTCCATAAGATTCACAAGACTTAAAGTGATGCAGGTTCACTGGTGATGTGTTATGACGTTTTTACTTTATCATTGTTCGTCACCATTAGTTCTCATAGTTAATAAAATATAATAGCAAAATGAATCAGTATCACTTTAACTTTCCACGATGCTATGCTACTTGCTCACAGCAGAGTTCGGAGCAGTAACTTTTGTTGTATGAGTAACACTGTCTGTATGCAACTGTGCCTGTCACGAGTGCATCGCTCTGTCACTACTAAGTAACAACTAGGTGACATGCATACAAAACCAACAGCTGAGTTCTATGATAGGAAGTGTTTGTCTTGTGTCTCTGATTCACTTGGCTTCCTGTGTATCAGCTGTGTCAGGCAGAGACATGGTGGTAACAGTTATTAAATGTGTTAGTGTGGCAAGTTTTAGAGAGTTAGGGTTCAGAAGACACAGACACTTCCATCCCAATAGTCTCTATGTCAGATAGCACAGCTTCTTTTCAGCAGCTGCTAGTGATGTGTGCAATCTGCTATAACCTTGGTCTCACAGGAATAGCTGTTGCGTTCTGATACTGAAGTTTACTTAGAAGAAATCATAAGCAAGTAGACTGGAAAACCTTAAAGAGGACCTTAAAGAACCTTAAAAGCCTTCAAAGACCAATTTTAATCAAGTAAACTTGTGGATTCTCTCCTAAAGATGTTCTAATTCAATCCACTGGATTTAAATTGGCCCCAGTAGTCATTTTATGAACTGTAACAGCCAGCTGGGGTTGATACATATTCAGTACAGTTAATTCATTCATGTCTTTGGACACATCCTCTTCTATTTACGCCAAATCAGTCATATGAGGCCACCAATTCATTTTCAATTTTACACTCCATTCATTATACAGAGTGGAGGCCCCTAAGATTTAGTATTGCACCATAGTCTCTCCATTTATTTCTGTTATAATGATGTTCTTAAGCTTAGGGAAAGTGAGCAGCTCTTCGATCAAGAGACCCGGTCCATCACCTGATTTGTATTCAGTTCAATTCAATTCAATTTTATTTATATAGCGTCAAATCACAACAAAGTTGTCTCAAGACACTTTACATATAGATTATGTCAGGAACACACTCTATAAATACATTTATCATTTAATTTCATTGGAACTCAATAATTGAAAGCAATTCCCACATGAGCAAGTACTTGGCGACAGTGGCGAGGAAAAACTTCCTTTTAACAGGCAGAAACCTCGGACAGATCCAGACTCAAAGGTGGGCGGGATCTGACAGCACCGGTTGAGTTGAGAGTGAGAATGATAATATAATAATAATAATGAAATAATAATAATAATAACAATAATAATAACAACAGTAATAACAATAACAACAATAATAATAACAACAACAACAACAATAAAAAAAAATATATTAAAAATAACAATAAAAATAATTGCTGTGAGTATCAAGCAGAGCCACAGCAGAAGTCACAGCTAAGATCAGCAATCCTGGCGCAACCTCAGTCCATGGGTATCTGCGAGACAAGAAAGCACAAAGAATTCGGGGAAGGTGATGAGTTAGTAAAAGACATGACTTGAGCATGGATTCAGAACATATAGTGAGAGAGATGAAAGAGAGGAGCTCAGTGTGTCATGAGTCCCCCAGCAGCCTAAGCCTATTTAGCAGCATAACTAGGGATTGGTCCAAGGCGAGCCTGAGCCAGACCAAACTAGCTTGGAAGGTTTTAAGCCTACTCTTAAATGTGGGGATGGTGTCTGCCTGTCTGAAACTGAAAGATTCTTCCACAGTAGAGGGGCTTGATAACTGAAGGCTCTGGCTCCCAATCTACTTTCAGAGATTTTTGGAACCACCAGTAGGTCTGCATCCTGAGACCTTAATGGTCTAGTCAGTAGGGTGCTACGAGCTCTTTAAGATAAGATGATGGTGTGAGTCAACTTCTGGATTACATCTCCTGCCAATATCATGATGGAACAAAGTGAAATTGCAGTCCAGTCCAGTCAATCCTATTTTATTTAGTTCTTAATTGAAGTATAACCTGACCCACACTATTAGTACGGTTGTACAGTTATGTGATACAGTCATGTAATAATATTTACTTGTTGTAAAAGGAGGAGCTGTCATTTCAAATCAATACATCACTCTTTCACATACAACTCTAAGCCCAGTGTCTGTGTTCTGAGCTTCTAAGAGGGCAGGCTCCATTTAGCAAAGACGTCATCACCCTACAATGAGCGGCTGCCTTCAGTTCTGCTCAGTATATGGAGCCAGTCACAGCCCGCCTCAGCAAACTAAGGACAGGATTACAAGGGTTGTGGTGTGCCCCACTGCATTGCTCTCATTAACCTCGGTCTGGCACACAAACATAGTTGAAGCCTTTTATAGCCTGATGCAGTATCTTTCCAGCTCATGACATCAAGAAAACCTAACCAATCAATTAAAACATGAATTGAAAACATTTGGATTAATATGTTGGGATATTAAAGACAACTAAAAACTTGACCTCCAAGCTAGTTTTACACTGGCAAATTGAAATTTGGATGCAATTTGAATGCATGAGTGAGTTCTTTTTTTTAAAGAAAGATCTTTTTGAGAAAAAACAGACTTTAGGAAACACAAACTATGATTTTATTAAAAAATATAGAAAAGTCTCAAGCCTTTTTTCCCAAAATCGTATTTATCCGCATCCCCTTTTCCTACATGCCTCATGTCATTATCCTGGTACCACACTCACAGTCGAGCACCATCAGTGCCAGGTTACACCTACAGCCTAAGGAGCTTGGCCAAAAACGGAAAGTCAAGAAAAACAAAAAAAACCCAGTAATGAACCTACTCTTACCACAGGCAATTAGAATATTAGTGACACTAGGAAATCCTTGTGGTTATAAAATGCCATTTGAAGTTTGTTAGAACTGAAAATGTTTCAAAACCTGTACGTAATCTTGATTTTTTTTTTTTTAATCTGTGACTCTGAAATGGTTTTGCAAAGATTATAATTTGAAAACTGATTAAGTGTTCATAAATGTTTTTTGTGTATTTAAATAACCTTTAAACCATTGATTGTAACCCTTGCATAGGAGGCTGATACAGATGACAACCAGGGAACGTTGGGCTTTGAGGAGTTCTGCTCCTTCTACAAGATGATGTCAACCCGCAGGGATCTGTACCTCCTCATGCTGACCTACAGCAACCTCAAAGACCACCTTGACACAGACGACCTGGCCCGCTTTCTGGAGACTGAGCAGAAGGTACCGCAGAGTGTCTGCATTTTTGCTTTTTCACTTCTGCATTATGTATATTAGTTTCCTAAAACTGAAAAAGATCAGATTTAAAGATACAGACATTTTCACTGACTCCTTTTTTCATGGACTTGAACTTTGTTGACCTCCAAGTCCATCCTGCTCCACTTCTCTCTCTTCAAGCAGAAAGGATGAAGTGCATCTCCTTACTAATCATACCAATGCTGTAACAAATAAAAATACATAAATAAATGCAAAAAAAAATTGAGTAGGAGTGCAGCAGCTCATTTTTTTCAAACACCCAGTGTGTGCTCCTTTAGCTAATTTGTTCTCTGGGTAGCTGTATGTAAGTAAGTAAGTAAGTATGCGTGTGTGTGTGTGTGTGTGTGTGTGTGTGTGTGTGTGTGTGTGTGTGGGGGTGTGTGGGTGTGTGTGAGGGTGTGTGAGGGTGTGTGTGTGTGTGTG
>JAQNCA010000002.1:1884525-1925413 GCA_029783725.1 Acanthurus tractus | reverse complement strand
CTACAGAGCAGCTTCTTCCCTCAGGCTGTGAGACTGCTTAATGCACCATCTGCACTCCTCCATGTTAAATAATTTTAGCTTTTTTATACAATCAATTAATCACTCAAGAGGGAACCACATTTTTAATTTAATTTAATTTTACAATGAAGTTTATTTGACAAATAAACTTCCTTGTATCCTTGTATCCTTGAAAATTGTATTTTGTATGCCAGTAACCTTGAAAACCTTGAAGGACTATGCGTCATAAATGTAAAAGATTTGGTCTCAAAAACATTGTATTTTTCTTGTATTCATGTATTTTGTATTTTGTTCAAACTTTAATGAACTGTTGGCAACTCAGAGGATCGCCAATTCATGACAATAATGGCGGTTTTCATAAAGTATAAAGTACTCTAAATAATACTTATACAAGGATCAGAAAGGCTATATTGTAGTAGACCTTATGAGTGAATGAATCTGTTGTTATATTGAATGTTCTTAACACCAGGGATAATGTTCATATAATTTTCTGAGACAAAATGTGACTCCGGACTGCTAATAATGTTCTACAATAACAAAGTCTATAGCCATGCTAGTAGCCTAGTGAGGCTGTACTTGAGTTAAATGCTAGAGGTTATTGGTTATTGACAGATACAGCTTCCTCACTGATTTTTCACCCCACCAGGAAGATGAGCATCTTGATTTGTTGAAATGTAAAAATACATCAATAATGCATCAATCTGAGTAAAATTGATGTTTTAGGCCTAAAAATTTAACTTTGATGCCTTCTTGAGTAATGTAGTTTATGTTACACGGTACAATGTATGTGTCCCATTCTCATGATCAGGTCCATAACAGACACAAATTTTAAATTCTGCAGCAAGGAGCAACTGAAACTGATATTCCAAAATAAAAATATGTGTCCTACCATCCTCTTCAACCTTTCAGCCCTGTAACACTGCTGTGTGGTTGTCTCTTAGATACCCAGTCATCCTCTCCATAGAGAACCACTGCAGTGTTCCTCAACAAAAGAAGATGGCCCAGTACTTGATTGAGATCTTGGGGGACAAACTGGACCTGTCCAATATCAAAGCTGATGAATCTGGACGGTTGCCATCGCCTGAAACACTCAAGGGCAGGATCCTCGTCAAGGTAAAGTCAAAGTTTGGATGTTAAGAAAGTGATTGTCCTCTGTGAGAGGAGTCAGTCCTCGGGCGATAATCTCAGCTCCTGATTTTATTATGTAGTGTTTGAAGTTAACACTGCAGACTTCAAAGGTAGAAGATAGTGGGCTCATTGAAGTGATGTGATTAGACATGTTTGGGAGAAGACAAAAACAAATCTAATTGAAAAAAGGAATAAAACCTTTTAGTTGTTACAGGCAATATGTAGGACCTGCAGGCTGACTCATTAGGTGGGCCAACTGGTGTATGTTATTATCAAATAAACAATATCCTGAGTCCCGCTGACCGTAGGTGATCTGGTTTACTGTCTGGCTGCAGGTTAGGAACAGCTCTTGGTAGTCAGCTTCACTTCACAGCTAACAGCCACATTTATAAGAATTACAGCTACACTCATCTGTGCCAGCCTTAGACATTTACAGCAAGCTGTGTGATCTTTGTGAGCCAAGCGCTCAGGTTGCTCTCAGTTTTGCTTCTCAGGCCACAAGAAGCCTTTTCTACAGCAGGAAGGCTAATTACCACCCATAACAGCCTGGTCGTGCCAAACAAAGCTTTACATTTTACTTTTATGAGGATCCTCACAACTATTACAAAAACTTGTGACATTATTTGTAATGTACCTTCAAATTAACTAAAAAGTCTAACATGGTCATTTTAAAAAGCCAAAAGCTCATGAGAACCAACTGTTCGTGTTGGCACAATGTAATGTGACCCTTTTAGGCAGAGTTATTTTCACACATGGTGTTAACCAACAGAGGCAAGGGAACATGCTGCTGAGCAGTGGCGGCCCTCTGTTAACAGGGGAAGGCTTTATTGACACCAGATGCTTTCACTAAAGAAAAGGCATCTAGCCAATACCTGGCATGCAAAGGACCGCTCTACCAGCTGTTAGACCGGCACTACTACCTGTGTGTGTAGTCAGTAGGGTGTTAGTAATGGCACTAATGTGTAAAAACTCTGCGAAACAAGGCTCAGCCAATATATCGTGTTTGCTGCAGGCCACAGTCTTCTTGACATTGTTGTCGAGAGGGATTGCTAACCACTGAACAACCTCCCTGTTGATGAAAAATCCATGACTCAGGCAGTGAGAGTGGGCCATTCTGTTAAAGCTGGAACCATAGATTTTTCACCACTCATATTCTCTCCTATTAGAGAGTGTGACAAGTATTGTTCACCCATGGCTTAGTCTGCTATTTAATCTGCCGCAAGGCTTAGCTGTCTGGTTTTCTGAAGGGAATATAGCCAAAGGTAATGTCAAGATAGCCATAGAGGAGGATCAAAGTCTGGTTACACAAAACTACATAAAAACTGACCATACTCTAAACTTTACTGTCAACATAATGCACTACTAAGCAATGTACAATCAACAGTCTCATCAAAGAAACAAAAAATGTTCCAATAAATAGCAGTCTTTTTGGAATAGACAACCCACAATAATAAGAAGAAAGTTTATAGCCAAACACACCACATAAATTAAAACAATAGCTCAGCTGTCTTTAAGAATGATGATTAATGTAAAATGAGGTTCAAAGTCTGCTAACTGATGCAGTGATGTAGGTTACACAGCTGACTAGCTAATGTGAGGAGCTAATATCTGCCCCCATAAACTACTTGTCACACAGAACCAGAAAGTGTGTTATCACCAATAAATTCAAGTTCACCTTTTTCAAATGTTTAAAATCTTGTAGTCCATCATGGAACATATTGGTGACATCTACCTGTCCGAAACAACCTGTGCCAAGGCAGACAGAAGAGCTGCAGTCCATCCCCTGAAATCTCTGCCATCCAACAAGGCACACACACACTGCAAACCCTTACTGACTCCATACCCTGGGACAAGCCTGAAGGCATCACAAGCCATTTTTACAAAGAAATCAGGCAAGAGCACTGTAGCGAAGTCTCTTCTTTACACTGCCTCTTTTTTATGTTTGTTTGGTGATTATACAGAACCAGACAACACTGGCATTAGGCCTGCACGATTAATCATTTTAGAACCTCAATGTAGATTCACCCCTACATGCGATTTCATTTTTACATTAATTTTTTTTTTCCAAGAGCGGGCAGCATGTGTCAGAGTTGTAAACAAGCGCTCCAAGGCTTCTCCCTTATCCTATGACAAAGCGCGCCATCCACCACACGCAGAATCAAGAAGTTGAGTTGAAAGTTTTTGAGGAGAGACTGCGGCGTTGCCGAAATATTCACGAGGAAAACTCAGTGAACAAATGAACGCAAAATGGATATTGCTTAAAACCCAGGTAGTAGTGACGAGAATCAAAAAAGAAATCATGGTAGAAAATCGTGATTTCAATTCAAAGCCAAAAAAATCGAGATGCATATTTTTTCCTGAATCGTGCAGGCCTAACTGGCATAATGCCGCCCCAGTGTGTTAGTTCAGATAGCATGCTGTTGCTGCAGAAGAGAAGGAGCCATGACTTGTAACACATCAGTGTTGGTGTCTAGTGCTGTGTATATTATGCGTGTCGGGCAGCCTTATTTAAACAATAACAGCTGCATAACATTATAATAATAAAAATAATAGTGATAATAATTAAGCAAACTTGTTGCATGGAGATCGATCTCGTTCTCTGCACTGAAGGTACAAAGTTCTTGGACATCTTCATCTCAAGTTGCAAACATTTTTAGTTGCTTTTTTTTTTACATTCAGTCATTTTCAATTGCTGTTTGTAAATCTCCTGCCAATGGGTTGCACACTTAGAAATAGACTTAGAAATAGAGACCTAATGCTTATGTTGTGATTTAATTATATGCCATGTTGTCCAGCCCTATAGTTTCAGGTCTGAAAGAGTTTTAGTTTCAGCCCTTGATAGACAGACTGCAAATCATTGCTCATTCTTTGGAATACAGTTGCTTCAATTATGTGTTACCGGTAAAGAAAGGACTGGGAGGAAATGAGCAGAGAGAGACTTAGAGGAAGGTCTGTGACTGGACTTAAAGGCATGTTGTGATTTTAATGCATGAGTGGTGTCTAAAACCCGGATGATACCTGATGTGCTGTCCGACACAATTTTCATGACCCAAAAATCGATTTTATGTATATTGTAGCTGTTTATTTTTATAATGTGAAGTCCCATTGACTTTTTCATTTTTTGCACCAGGGAAAGAAACTGCCTCCCAACATAGATGAGAATGCAGAGGAGGGAGACGTGTCGGACGAGGACAGTGCTGATGAAATGGAGGATGACTGCAAGCTGATGAATGGAGATGTATGTACCCTGTTTTGCCTTTTCCTCACCTTCACTGCAGAGGCAGACTCTGTGTCCTTGTGTCCAGCAGCTGCCTTGTGAAATGTGCCTGTTGCTCTGTTGTTATCTGTCTGTTATGTTTCAACTAAGCAGCAGTGACTAAGTGTTCTCCTCTCCTCTGTGGACTTTGTTGCTGAAGTTTACCTCTTACAGTACGATCTCTGCTGTTTGCCTCTGTGTGGCTATTTGTTCTCATTTCTGGCTATTCTCTCTTCCTGTTTGTCCCCCTCCTCTTCTATCCAACTATTGCTTGCTTCTGTCAAAGTGGAAGGTACTGTATTAAAAGCTTATCCTCAACCACCTCAGGGATCTCACCTGGTCATGTGCTTTACTTTCTCATCCTGCCTGTGAAAGCTGAAAGTGACTGACCAAAAAACACTTTGCAGTAGTGAATCTTTAAGATGCTTCTTCAGATGTGTTTAGGGTTCTTTATTTGGAACCAAATATGCTCAAAACTATTGGAGAGAATGCCAGTCATATGCACTACATTAATAATATTCAGTTCCATTGGTCCCAAGAGACTTCTAGTCCCTGTAAGCTGGTGGGGTCTGTGAAAACTGACTATTTTTGAACAGTGACATGAATTATAAAAATCATAATGGAAGTTTGCTTTTGAGTTAGTTAGTTAGTTAGGCTGATTTTGTTGGTGAAAACAGAAGTATCAACACTGCTAGGGCAGGCTCAAGTTGTTACACTTTTTTTGATAACTTACTGCCACTAATGTACAGATCGAAGATCTTTATCAGGCCCTAATGAATGTGTTTAGTTCAGACATTGCAGTATGTCTGCTTTGCATTTTTTTGCTTAGCCACACTCTATACATCTATAAAGCAAAAATGAGGACTGCGGTAAGATTCACACACAGTATATTGATTGAAATCTGATCGCAACAAAGCCATAGGCTTTGATCAGGTTAAAAGTCATTTTTAGTTATTTTACAGGAAACATGTAATCCTCCTGCATCACATCCATTAAAAAAGATAGACAGAGATTACTGGAGCTCATTCTTACGGAATATCAGTCCTGTTTACTCAGTTTTACCTCCTGTGCACTCAGTACTTAAAAATAAAACTCTCATTGGTGCATGTTGCTGTTGCATGTAATCTTCCAACAGACTTAAGTGGTATATGGATAAACTCTGCCACCACGTGGCTGAACTGAGCATGTGCATATTATTCAAAGCAGGGTAATGAGGGGTGACTCTCAATTACATCTCTCATTTGCTCCATCTTGTCTCATAAAGGATGGCCCACTGTCCAACTCTGCTGTGCTTTCACATGTGGACGTGCTTACATTATTAAACCATGTACCATTCATCAACCTGTGTGTGAGGTTCTGCATCATGTAACATCATGTATTGCTTCATTTCTGCTCTTTAAAATGAAATGTGAGCTTACAAAAGACCCTGCATGTTATCCTTCT
The DNA here is from genome assembly GCA_029783725.1 of Acanthurus tractus. Taxonomy (NCBI): domain Eukaryota; kingdom Metazoa; phylum Chordata; class Actinopteri; order Acanthuriformes; family Acanthuridae; genus Acanthurus; species Acanthurus tractus. Next base: position 1,919,568 of record JAQNCA010000002.1, on the reverse strand, counting down.
GCTCAGACCACGGTGGGATACATTATGCACGGTTTCTTCCACAGCAGGACCACAGATGAAGCTGGATCACTCATAGTGGAAAGTTCACATACATTCTAAATACATGTTTTTCTGCTCTGCTTTTAGTGGTTTGCACAATGTACATACTGTAGTTTTTTTTTTCATAATCCTTGTTTTGAAAATTCTGTCTGCACCCCATTTAAGTTATTTCCAGACAGTCTTCCTGTTCTCCTGAATAATACACAGATCACACTGTGAACAATTTTTATTGGAAATTACTTTGTAGTAATTAATTATTTTTTCATAAAAATGCTGTGACTAATGGAGTTTATCTGGGTGATCTAACTCTTTTATGCACTTTTGGCAAAAAAACGTAGCATATTATTTGAATGTCATTCGTAAAGTTCTATCATATAGACTACAAGCTGTCATTTACTGTCCAGCTCTCACTTCTGGAATGAGTTGTAACAGCAGTTGTTTCTCAAAGGGGCCTTAAGGTTATGCACTAGGTAACACCATGTATTGCTTCATCAAGCCCCTCTTTCCAATTTAACTTGAGTTCTGTTAGGATCCTGCGTTGTCTGGTTAAATAGATAGCCAGCAAGACAGACTTTTCTCAGGTGTCTTTCACAGCAGACCAAACACTGGAAAGAAACCCAAGTTTATTTAAAGGGAAGATTTTACAGAGCTGAAATGAACTCAAAAACCCAAAGATTACACATTTCCAAATATTTAACAACTTAGAAAAGCGTATAAAAATTGCTGTAGGAAAAAAACTGGAAAAATCTAAAAGCTTGAGGTTTCCATTCACCCCCTTCTCAGTTTACATAACGTTTCTCATTGCTGATTTCTATTATCTGACCATATATCAGCATTAATCTATAAAATACAGTTACAAACTGTAATAAATCAGTAGTGCAGCACACATAAAGGATGGCCCACTGTCCAACTCTGCTGTGCTTTCACATGTGGACGTGCTTACATTATTAAACCATGTACCATTCATCAACCTGTGTGTGAGGTTCTGCATCATGTAACATCATGTATTGCTTCATTTCTGCTCTTTAAAATGAAATGTGAGCTTACAAAAGACCCTGCATGTTATCCTTCTGCTCAGACCACGGTGGGATACATTATGCACGGTTTCTTCCACAGCAGGACCACAGATGAAGCTGGATCACTCATAGTGGAAAGTTCACATACATTCTAAATACATGTTTTTCTGCTCTGCTTTTAGTGGTTTGCACAATGTACATACTGTAGTTTTTTTTTTCATAATCCTTGTTTTGAAAATTCTGTCTGCACCCCATTTAAGTTATTTCCAGACAGTCTTCCTGTTCTCCTGAATAATACACAGATCACACTGTGAACAATTTTTATTGGAAATTACTTTGTAGTAATTAATTATTTTTTCATAAAAATGCTGTGACTAATGGAGTTTATCTGGGTGATCTAACTCTTTTATGCACTTTTGGCAAAAAAACGTAGCATATTATTTGAATGTCATTCGTAAAGTTCTATCATATAGACTACAAGCTGTCATTTACTGTCCAGCTCTCACTTCTGGAATGAGTTGTAACAGCAGTTGTTTCTCAAAGGGGCCTTAAGGTTATGCACTAGGTAACACCATGTATTGCTTCATCAAGCCCCTCTTTCCAATTTAACTTGAGTTCTGTTAGGATCCTGCGTTGTCTGGTTAAATAGATAGCCAGCAAGACAGACTTTTCTCAGGTGTCTTTCACAGCAGACCAAACACTGGAAAGAAACCCAAGTTTATTTAAAGGGAAGATTTTACAGAGCCGAAATGAACTCAAAAACCCAAAGATTACACATTTCCAAATATTTAACAACTTAAGTTTCACAGTTACAACATGTAAAATATGAAAAATAAGCAACAACTCCTACCACACCAAAACTGTCTAGAGTTCCCCTCACCTTATGCATCATGTGTAATCATATATCATTGTCGTCATTCTCTGTTTAACTTTTCCTTCCTCCTCCAGACATCAGCCAACAGAAAGCAGGTGGAGAACATGGCCAAGAAAAAGCTGGACAACCTGATGAAGGAGTCCAAGATCCGAGACAGAGAAGACCCAGATAGTTTCACCATCGCAGCTCTGCCGCCTGCTGGGAAGCCCACGGACAAGAGTAACTCTAAGGTAAACACACACAGGACAGAAACACACTCTGTAACCAACAAGCTAAGGAGAACATTTATATTTTTGTAACAACTATCATATACATATAAGCATATGACGAAAAACATATTCCTTCCATTCAATCCAACAGACAAGCTCTGAAGTGACTCATTTACACACTCCTTTTCCTCCTGTAAAAGAGTATGAAGGAGTGACACAACTATGACTTTAAGTAGAGAGAGAACCATTTAAATTCCTGAGCTAACTATGAATGATGGTACATTCATGCTTACATAGTTTAAGAGCTCTAGCGAGCTCTATGTGAGACCATGAGAGACTGAGAGACCATTTAAAGGCCTTTGCAGGTGTTTTGAGTTAATTATCTCAGAGTGTGGCACTAGGTGTCTTCAATATTGAACCTTTTCACAATATTCTGATTTTCTGAGATACTGAATTTGGGGTTTTCATTAGTTGTCAATTATAATCATCAAAATTAAAAGAAATAAACACTTGAAATATATCAGTCTGTGTGTAATGACTGAATATAATATACAAGTTTCACTTTTTGAATGGAAGTACTGAAATAAATCAACTTTTTCAGGATATTCTAATTTTATGACCAGCACCTGTATGGAAAATGTGTTTTCAGGCCTGTAAATGAAAGGAGATTATTTCAGCAATAAAACTCTGTCTGGACAGATATTTTTAACAGTTGTGCTAATGTAGCCTAAACCCCCCAACTAAAACAGACTTTAAATGGGCATAACTCATTATAAAGGCATTGTTTGAATAGAAACGGGTATTTTGCTATGAATAATTGCAAACAGCAGGACTTAATTGATTCCTTTTCTGGTATCAGTTGACCTGATACCAAAACTTCCACAAATTCATCCTTCCATAAATCCACTTGGAGATTGCATTAAAAGGCAAGTCCTTGTGTCAGCTCATGCAGCACAAATTTTTCATCCTGCAACTTCACCAAAATGCCAAAAATCACAGATTTTTTTTTTTCAGTGTTTTAATGACAAATGACAATTAATGCTAATTGGCCTCAATTACATTGAACTTTGATTTAAAATGCTTTATATTTGCCTCTCTTTCACCCATTTACACATATACTCCCACACCAAGAACAGAGAGCCACGACAAAGGACGTTGGCCTTGGATAGAGAACCGTTTAGGGTTCAGTCACAGCCCCACACACTGTTGATCAAACTAGCAGTACGCCGTTCATTTGACAATCTGCTCCAAAAATAAAAATATATGATAAACAGACATTTAGTTAAAAAAAATAAAATAACAATTTCATTCCACTTGGATCTTCTCTCTCTACAACTCCAAGTACAGATTTATTGCTCTTTATGTCTGCTGTCCTTTTTTTCTTTGTTTTGGTAAAGGTTTAGTGCAGAAAAAGATAAAAACTAAAGATAAAATAAAACTGTAATTTGCGTATATGCTTATTCTATTGCCATTTCGTATTTAAGAAAGGCAAGTGGAACTGGTGGTTATTGACTTTCCTTCAATAATTAGTAGTATTTCCTTTCATTCTTTACACTCAGTGTATTAACACAGAAATAGCCTGAATCTTTTACATACATTTTGAAATTCTTGGGCATCTTTCTACAATAATCAACCCCTTTTATTTTTCATGGAGTGCACTTGTTTGTCTCTGCCACGGTGCGTTTTGAACTTTTGTTTATGTCATGTTTTTGATGACTCTATTTGGTAATTTTGATAATTTTTATGTTTGGTAGTCAGGCACAAACAGTGTTTGACATTTAATTGAAATCTTACTGTTGGTCAAAGCAAACAGTTATGGTTAAGTGACTTCTAGTGCAACTATTTAGAATTTATTCGGTTCAGTTTATCCCAAACAAACCCTCTAATAAAAGACACACAGAATTATAAAAGTGGCAAAGAAGAATTGACAGGGGTTGAGCTGAGCTGTATTTCTCTTTTTTTAAATTTACAATGACAAGTTTAAAAATGTTCCTAACATAACCTGTTCCTCCTCTGTTTTCAGGGTAAAAGTGACGATGGGACAGACACAGCAGACGAGGCACATCCCAGCAGCAACAAGCGCACAGGCCGCTCCTTCATGGGGAGCTTCTCGAAACGCAAGGTTGGCCTTCTTATCTATTCTCTCTCTTCTGTGCTCTCTCTTTCAGTTCAAAGTTAGTTTTCTGTATTTTTTTCTCAGTCTGTAGACTGACAAACCCAGTCTTCAATTTCCTGAGATTAGAACATAGACAGTGAAAATAACCAAAAAACAGTTTCCAGTATGGACTTTTAGTCACAAGAGTTTCTCATGAACTCTGTCAGAAAAAAGCAACATAAACTAGACTCCGTGACTGTGGATCCTGTGGGTTTTACTTAACAATCAAATTAAATCAAGATTATCCATGTGAGAAACACCAAACGGACTAATAAAATAGATTGTTGGGTCACACAACTTTATTTAACCCATTAATTATTATATTAATTAATCATACTAGGAAAGAAAATCTATTTAATTGTCAAAAAATAACCTCTGAAACCTTTTGTCAGACAATGATTAACCTTAACTCTTTCCTTTGTGCTCTGAGTACAGGAAAAATTTTGTCACTGAATATTATCCAGCAATGCAGTCACTCAGTTAGTTTAGTTATTTAGAATTGCAAAGTGAAGATGTTTCAAAACTGTCTGGAAGTCATTCATTCAAGTAATTTTCAAGTAGCAATATATTGCTGCCCTGGCATTGTAAACTATATTACATACCTCCATCCTTCCATTTTCCTCCGCTTATCCGGGGTCGGCACATATTTTTTGAATAAACAATCTGAGGTAATCCCTTTGGACTACCTCTATAATCTCTTAGCTTGTTACACATGAAAAGAACTTGAAGTCATATTTGTGGGACCTGGTCATTAGCTGGTAAATGTCCTCTGACAGAAAAAGACAACCAAGCTGAAGAAGACGTCGAGCTTTGAAGACACAGATACGGATCAAGAGAGTACAAGCAGTGCCTCTCGTGCCCCCTTACACCACAGCAAGTATGTGGACACACTCACACACACACACTGAGGACAGATACCCCTGTAGTATTGTGTATTGAACAGAGCTATAAAAGTGTCGCCGTCTTCAATAAATGTAATGTTAAGAAATTTGATATTCTTTAGCTTTTATATAAATGTGATTGCATTTTTTTATGAAATAAGCCACAAATGAAATGGATAGATATTTGTTCTTAATGAAGACAAAGGGCAGATATTCATTCGTTCATTTCAACATTCACAGACCTTAAGCACCACAAATCCAACTTTATTAAATATGAAGTTTACATCAATTTTGGCTTATATTCTGTCTTCAAGTTGTGTGTAATCGTTGTCACGCTTTGTTTAACATTATCTACCTGCTAGATTTATTATCTATATGTGTGCGTGTGTGCTTATATCTCTAACTTTGACCTTGTAGAAAGAAGAAGACCATGAAGTTATCCAGAGCTCTGTCTGATCTGGTCAAATACACACGCTCTGTTGGTCTCTATGACATCGAGGCACAAGGTGGGCTCCTCTCTACACCCTGCACGGCTGTTAACACTAAACATTTTACAGCTACAATTTAACAAAGTATTTCAGAGCAGGTTAAATGTTGAACCCTAATTGATAAACATTTGAACAGATTAGATGTTCATGAGTCTTGTTCTGAGACTGTGCAGAAAACAGCGTCTTTGTGTTGTCTCTGGCAGCTAACTGCAGCTGGCAGGTGTCCTCACTCAGTGAGACCAAAGCCCACCAGGTGATGCAGCAGAAAGCTGCAGCCTTTATCCAGTTCAACCAGCGTCAGCTCTCCCGCATCTACCCCTCCTCTTACCGAGTGGACTCCTCCAACTTTAACCCCCAGCCCTTCTGGAACGCCGGCTGCCAGCTTGGTATGAACGTAACCCAACACACCTTGTGCTTCACAATCACTGTGATCAGATTCTTGGCTTTAGACTGTGACCTTTTCCTTGCACTTTGCCACCATTTATGGAGACAGTCTGACTAAATCTTATAACCAGGAGTGCTTGTGTGGCTTGCAAATATGCCTGGCAGCTTCTGTTACCATCTAAACCCGATCTCTCAAAGAAAGGAAGATGGACAGAGCCAAGATGAAGGCGAGACGGGTGACCCATGGCCAGATTCTCATATTTTTAAAAATGCAGTATAGTGACTGTTCAGCAGGTCTGTGCATTGAATGTTTCTATCCAAGACAAACCAATGCGCGTTAAAGTTACATGATCCAATTTGCCGTGCAGCTCAGACACTTTACTGATGAATGACAAAATAATATAGAAACACTTACCAACACTAAATACTAACACTAACTAAAAATCTTTGTTTTACTTCTAAACCTCTTGTCATTCTGGCACACTGCTTTAATAGTTAAACTGCAGTCTTTCACAGCCAGTCTCTGTTGCCAAAATATGTTTATAATTAAGGGCTCTAACCATATTGCTTATTCTCTTTTACCAAGTGTTGCTGCAGCAGTGACAGCATTTACCTTACCGACTCTGTTCAGTAGTGTCTCTGACCCTGTTATCTGTCACCTGGATAAGTCACTTGAAAAACTTTCTCTATACACCTCTATACTCTATACAATGCTTTTGTGTGTTATAGTCAGCATTAAAAGGAATCTAATGTTGGACTAAATATCCTCTTAAATAGTATATCATAAATACTTGTGTACTACACACTATCACAGTAAAAAGAACTAAAGTTAAAAAAACAAGTCTGAACTCTTTTTTGTTATCAGTGTTTTTTTCATATCTGCAGATGTATCAGCCACCTTTTAGTTGAGAGCAGTAATGTTTCTTATTTAGCATTACTATGTGACTTAATCTAATTAAATCATCCTATTCCAGCAGAATCCTGTTATTTAGGTAAACTGTTACCACAATAATTACCAAAGAATTGAAACAGTGAAGAGGGGAAAACATATAAATGAGTTGCATTGCATATTGATTTCATAAGAGCTTCTAAAGTTTTCACTTCCACTAGCATTACTGGAGAAAAAGCCCTATTGTGGTCGGACATTCAGTTTGTGATCACTCTGCTGACATTTCTGTTGTTAATCCTACCAATTTGTCAAGACCAAGGGGAACACTCATCAGTTGCTTTGTTGCTGATCCTTTTGTTCATCCCTTAGTAGCTGTTATCCAGCACATTAAAGTAAAAAAAAAAAAATGCTTTGATTTCAGTTGCGCTTAACTACCAGTCAGAGGGCCGGGTCCTCCAGCTCAACAGAGCCAAGTTCTACAGCAATGGAAACTGCGGCTACATCCTCAAGCCTGCCTGCATGTGTGAAGGTCAGCACAGTCACAACATTTGATTTAACAATTTAGGAGAAAACATGGGGTTAGTTTTTAATTTTTACATTAAGATGTTTCAGTTTTCTTAGACATGATACGAATGTATTCAGTTATTCTGCTTATCATGTTTATGTTTGAGCATAATTAGACTGATAAAGTAGTTGTGGCTTATATGCAGAAAGAATATTTTCAAAAAGATATCAGTGCCATTAACAATCTTGTTCATCAATAATGATGTAAAATTGATTGCAATCATTTGGACCATAAATGGTCATTTTGAAACGTATACAGCACTACAGACATTTTGTAATTAGGAGCTGATATAAATTTGTAGTATTGCTTTATTTTCTCATAAAGTGGTCTTAATGTATTTTAATGATCTTTTTTGCAAATAGTTTGTTTTCTAAGCTCCTAATTGTTGTTTTAAAGGTCTTTGTACAAATTTATAGATTCCAGAAAATAAGGAACACTTGTGCTGTTAATGATCTTTTATATGTGGTCGTAATAAGTACCAATGTGAATAGCTCTGATTTAGCAAAACAAAACAAAACAAAATCTTCAACTTTAACCATTTATTTTTGTAAGTCAGCGACCAGTAATAAGCAGTCATCTTGCTTTCTTGCCATTGCAGGTGCCTCTAACCCAAGCATGGAGGACCCACTGCCGGGTCAGATGAAGAAACAGCTGGTGCTGAAGATCATTAGTGGACAGCAGCTGCCCAAACCCAAAGACTCTATGCTAGGAGACAGAGGAGAGGTAGGACACACATTATATTACATTACATTATATATATTACATTAATGTTTTGTGCCTTCCAGTTAGTGTTGTCTTCCAGTATGTGTCTGTGAAATGTTTGCTTTTGTATATGTTTGCTATGTAAAGGATATCTTTAAGAACACCTCACTCTACAAAAGTGCTTTGTGCACCACTGATAACTCACCAAATGGACTCTGTATCTTCAAAGTTTGGCTAGAGGAAAAAAAAAATTCTCTCCCAGTCCTGAATTTCTTGGAACATCCCAGAATTTGAAGCAGAAAGAAAAAGCATGGGAAAGTGGGAGAGGAGCTTTCACAAACATTGTCTGAAAAAAGTTGCATAAAGCCTACTTTGTCTTCAGAGGGAGCTGTGTAAAGTCTGATAGTTTAAAGTCTCAGACTGAGCCTCTGAGTAAATCTGAAAATTCCAGCTTACATTAGCCACCGTCAGCATAACATTCACCCAACAAAATGTAGACAGTTCAGTTGAATTGTTAGTAATTTAGGTTTGAGGTTTTCACTATGAAAAAATGCAGTAAAAGAGATGATTTGTGTGTGTTAAGCAAGCAAAGTGATTATTGCAAAGTCCCAGAACTTACTGTAGCAAGATGCTAGTATGAAGCATTAACTCAATAATGTGTTTTATCTTTTTATCAGATTATTGATCCCTTCGTGGAGGTGGAGATTATCGGCTTGCCAGTGGACTGTTGCAAGGAGCAGACCAGAGTGGTGGATGATAACGGTGAGTTAATGGAGATGCGAATCCTTTAGATTGTTCTGTGTTTATGAACCAAGAGACACTTCATGAACAAAAAAAAGCTAGCTGCTTCATTATTAAATAGTGTTACTGACTGAGCAGTAGTTGTTTAATACTAATGAAAATAAGTAAATAAAAAAAGGTTAATTTTGATACTCACAAGAAAATGCAAGATATTGCTGACAGCTCTATATTTATCCAGAATGCTGCTACCATCACAGCGTCACCACCATTACTTCTGCATGATACAACACAACCCAGAGTGAAAGCTGTAAGATTGTTTCACTAAAACTATGCCTCTAATCCAAGTACATAACAGATAACAGATTTTGACATTAATAAGGCTATAATCCATCCAAAATTAAGTTATTTATGGAACTGGATAATTTTCAAGTAGTTGGAATGTGTTTTATTTCTGACCTGCCTGATATTTCTGATTGAGCAGACTGTGTGCAAACATCAGCAAGAGTTACAGTAAGGAGGGGACCTGATTTTTGAGATTTTTCATAAACTATATAAAAGCAGGATTTCCTCATTGCATAAGATACCAAAACTACCATCTTCTTACCTGCAATCATGTAGGCATTTAATGAACATATGATGTAAATTTGTGCTGTTTAACAATAGCAACTTGCCATGACGGAGTTTAGCTCATAACAGCAGAATCTACCACAGCTGTGTTGCAACATCTACTTTTACATGACCTTGCTCTACACAACAAGGGAGGCTTGGTTTGCAGTAAATTATTAGAAAAGAGTCAAATAAGTGTTAACAGGCTAATTAGCCAAGTTAGCTATTGTGCAATCATGTCGAGAACATGCTGTTTACTTTATTAGAAGGTAGCTTGCCAGCTTAAGTAGTTTGTCAACTAGCCCTGTAAGCATTACCTACTTAACTAAGACCCTAAAAGTCCTATTTTGCAAGAACACACTGATGAAATTCACTGAGTCACTGTTCTGTAGAACTTGCCAGGTTGCTGTGGTTACTCTTGGTCCCTGACGACTGACTGCTCCACAGTGCTGTTTTCTGTAAACTGAGCCACACATGTTGTTGTGTTGTTTGCATGAGGAAAGCTCTGGTTTTTGTGGTCATCTTTTAACAAAATATATATTAACTGATTAGAGCAATGCATTGATTGAATTTGACTCTCTTGTGTGGGTTTGTGTGTATGGGGGTGTGTGTGTGTGTGTGGGTGTGTGCGCGTGTGGGTGTGTGTGTGTGTGTGTTTTTAAGCTGTCAATATGGGTTCTGATCTATAATTGATGAGCTCAGCATGAGGAGACAAGCACAGGCAGCACCTCTCAGTCTGCTCTCAGCCCCTTAATAATTGATAAGCTAAGCTCAGTCTCTGACTCTCTCCTTGATGGTCCATACTCCCCGTCCTCTGTCTTTATCACTTTTTGTCTCTTCTCGATTTATTTGCTTTATTTCTCTCCTTTTTTTGTCAAAATCCTTTTGTCTCTTAATTTTTTCCATATCTTTTCTTTCCTTCTTCCTTGGTCCTCCTTGTGTTCCCTCCACCCTCTCGGGACGGTCCCATAGGGTTCAATCCGATGTGGGAGGAGACGCTGGTGTTTACAGTCCACATGCCCGAGCTGGCCCTGATACGTTTCCTTGTGTGGGATCATGACCCTATCGGTCAAGACTTCATCGGCCAGCGCACCATTGCCTTCAACAGCATGATGCCAGGTAAGACATGCTGAAGCACCTGCTTTTACATAGAACTGGAAGTACCTCCCACTTCACCTGCACCTTGAACAGGTTATGTTTTTATAGTGACAACTAAAAGCTTTGTTTATATCATTTGTTTCTCATGTTCCATGATAAAGTGTACATATACAAGGAAATTCAGTATACCAAGATTAAGAAAAATATGAGGGCGAAGTAATGGTTTATCAAAAATTAAGAACTGAGCATTGCATTCTTTTTTGCATTGTACTCTTTTCTGTTATTGATTTTGAACTGTTCAATCATCATATCTAGTTTGCAAATATAAATATTATGAAAGCTTTTGAAATTATTGTGATACTCATACTGTTTGGTGCACCAGACTGTTATGAGTGACTTAAAAAGAGTTTTATCATGAAATGCTTTTCACATTTTGAAAAACAGTCTTGTCTATTCTTGTATCCTGTCTAGTCTCGTATTCTCCCTGAGTGTATGATAAAAATGATTGATACATGTCTTATAACAGTGTGTTAAAAACAGAGCTGGGGTGAAGCTGAGGTTAGCCATGGCATAACATAGTGACCATAAATGGTCTTCTTTGAATGGTTAACAATAGCAACTTGCCATGACAGCTAGTTACGAGCTCGAGTTTCTAGCAGTAAAACGTATCTGTAGAAAGTTTCCCTGCTGCTGACACAACACATCTTCAGACATTTCGATCAGCCTTGTTTTGTGAGACTGACTGATATTTAAGCTGTATTGATGTGTGTGTGTGTGTGTGTGTGTGTGTGTGTGTGTGTGTGTGTGTGTGTGTGTGTGTGTGTGTGAGTGCAGGTTATCGCCATGTGTACTTGGAAGGTATGGAGGAGGCCTCCGTCTTTGTTCATGTAGCTGTGAATGACATCACTGGTAAGGTAGGTATTACCCAACTGAAAGTGTATGAAAAATTGTTATCACACTCTATCATTTAAATTCCCCCAATTTGAGAATTAAAGACAGCTTTTATTTTAATTTTTTTAAATGTAAACAAATCTTCTGTTTTTGAGACATGCTATTTGAAAAAATTATGAAAATATAAAAGAATGAAAACAGTCTGTGCTAATCAGGGCCAACAAATGCTCAGTTTCACTGGTCATATCTGTACTTTTAGGACTAAATAAACAATGACATTGTTTGGAGTCTATGCAGCAGTGATCAGCAGATGAAGTTTGTTACTTTTACAAATTAAAACTAAGGACAAATCAGAAGTCAGAAAAAATCAACAGAATGCAAAAGCACAGCAAGATCTATATAAATGTTAAAAATTATTTCTTTGGAAAATATATTAAAATGGTTCCTTAAGGTATTAATTTGGCCAATGGTTCATGTGCGAACATAGTAAAGGATTTTTACCAGTACTGCAGCCAGACACCAGAGGTCGATCAAGATGATTTGGCATCACTTTTAAAGAGCTGTCATGTTTTTCAACTCTGTACAGTCAATGAGCTGAAGGGTCAAAAGATTTTTGAAGCAGGAAATAGTCAGCTCTGTATGGGTTTCCTCAAGGAAAGTTTGTTAACAACATAGTCTGAAAACAAAGTATTTAAAAAATAATGCTGTACCTTCTCAAACAAACAACAGAACAGTTGTGTGATCTGTGTGATTTGGTTACTGGTGGCCCAGGGTGTAAGCGTATGAAATATTTTATTACACTGACATTAAGATACTATGTTTAGTTCCGTTTCTAGGACCAGTCTTACAACTTTATGGGAACATTCTTTAAAAAAATAAATAAATGAAAGAGTAAATATGAAAGTCAGAGATTAGCTGACCCTTTTTTTTAGACACTGACTTGAAATTTGATAGAGGTGAAAATTGATAGACTCTGATAGAACTGGTCTGCAGTCACCGCAAAACTGACAAAGTCAGATCATTCACAATAGAAATGGGACACAGGACACCCCTGTCCAATGATATTTTTGGCCTGTAATCGGCCCCACCTTTGTGTCAATTGGTTAGGTTTGTTCTGTTTCTGTTACGACATGATAATTCTCTTGGCACAAAGCCAGCTTCATAAAGAAATGACTTTGTCACTTAAGTGTAACAGAACTTGACTGATTTGCGTGGTGTCGTGACCTCTGCATATTTTTGCCAATGTAGTCTAAAGTATAAGTTATTTTTACATAAATGCCTAAACCTCGGTAGAAAAATATGCTTCACTTCTGCTCAAGTCAGCATATATTTCAGAAGAAACAATTGCTCAGCAAACTAGAAATGGTGCAATGACAGATATATGAGAGGAAGAAGATCAATTGCACAGTTTTTGTTACGTGCACATGCTGCTCAGCCTTTTTCATGATTATGCAGATTTCTTAAAGATAATTACTTGTGTTAGAATTCAGAATCTGTCTTCTACACTGATATAGAAAAGGGGCTTGTGTTGTCTGCGTGATAGAGGAAATGGATGATGGAACAAATGCTGGCTTTGTGCTTTTTCAGACAATACTGCATTTCTTTTTACTCACCCAAACAAGATATATCAAAAACATGTCAATAACTTAACTTTTCTGCATAATTACTTGAAGAGGTGAACTGCACATGTATGCAGCGAGATGTAACTGATCTCCTTATACCTTAGGCCACAGACTTATCAATCACCCCTCATATTGACTTTCTGTGTTACCTCGAATACTTCTGCTTAAAAATATGTTCTAGGTCATGAATAGTGCAAGTGATGCTATCACCACACAATCATTGATTTGATTTCCTTTTGATCTTTTAGTTTCAATGCACTCAGTTGTTTCTAGCCATGTCATTAAATGACCACTCTGTTGTTCACGTCCTTACTTTGAACTTCCTCTTTCTCAGCTGCTGTGTGCTTCCTGTTGTGATATCTCTTTTATCCTGATCCCACTCATTGTTTTCTCTCTTTCATCCTCTGCCTCTCTTCCTGTGTCTGTTTGTGATTACAGTGGACCTCTCTTTTTCCAAACGCTCCATTTAGAGGCAGGAAAGTTTTAGGAGCCCTGAAGCTGCCACTCAAAACTCAGGTGTAGTGGGACCCAGTCGGCATCTTGCATGAGCCACATGCTCCACCCTCTTTGCCACCTAAGTGACATCCCTCCTGCACACACCCTTCTTGTCAGCCAACTGCAAGCATAAACAATTATAAGGCCAACTCATGCCTTACATGAGTTATAAAGGCTTAATGTGCCTGCTTCCTCATTGACCCCCCAAGTAGATCCAACCTACGCAGTTAAAGACCTGGATAGAGAAGAGAGAGATGCGAGTGAGGGAATCTTCCAGGCCCCTTTGACTCTGCTGTTTTTTCTGCTGAAAGCACTTTTCTCCTTAACCCTGGAGTTTTTCAGTGTGCTGCACTGCAGATAGATTTGGTTTCAGTGCCTTTGAGGACATGCCCCCCCCCCCCAACCTTTGTCTTCTGTTTTTTTGTAACATTTTTGTCTGCTATTATTTTTCTTGATGTTTTCTAGACGGACATTTTTTCTGATGGTTGTTAATTATCAGATGATAAACATGCTTTTTTTCAAAATGTTTATTCCATACTTACATTTTTTTTCCAGATTTTTCTGATTATTGCATATCATGATATGACAGCAGTGTCTATTCAAAATGTCAAGGGAACAGTCTGACATTTTGGGAAATATGCATTTGCAGCATTACCACTCCGTAGACTAAACCAGGCATTGTTCAGTTACTTTGCTGTCTTAACACAACCAGATAAAAATTAACTTTGATCCTATCTGTATCCACAAACATTTGTTATGGTTATATGATGAATATTTTCTAGAGTATTACTCTGAAACCATGATGCTCCTTAATTGTCCCCTTTTTATCTCAAGCAGTATGGCTGCAGTATGTGCAGTATCTCAGTCTGTTTTTAAGTCGAGCACAAAAACCCAGAATCAAAGATCCGGACAATCATTGATGGATTGCTCAAAAATTTGTTGCTGCTTGATGCTGCTGGAACAACCTGCTTCCAGTTTTTAACTAAAGCTAAAGTAGACATGCCTTTAGGTGTCTAGGTGAACATGGGTATGACAGTAATAATTGGCATCTTATTTGCCTCAGGGTAGGATGAGTGTATTTCCCTTAATGTTGGACTGCTATTGAGGTGACAGGTTTTGCAGGCCGAAGGCGCCTGAGGCAGCAGAACATGAGTCTTGTTTCTTGTTCTTGTCAATTAGGCCAACATTTACCCTTTTTTCCACCCAGCCAAAATAAGTCTTTTCTGTATCTTCTTGTCTTTTTGTCTGTGCTGTTGCTGTCCTGTTGACAACTGTTCATGAAAAAAAAAATCACCACAGTGGTTTTTAGTCAGACTATTGGATCTACTTCTTTCACATTGTTTTGGTCTTTTGATAAGTATTTGCAAGCGTTTTAGGTTCTGTAATATGATGCCTTGTCCCACTAAAGCTCCATTCCTTTTGGCATTGCTGTGGACAGGTCCAATGCCATTTACATGATTGTGTGTCAAAGTGATGTTCATAGTTTGACAGAGTTTTGCACTATCCTCTCCATCGTCATCTTTTCCCCAGTCTTGGTGACTTTTAACCTTTTCCATATAACACCTAAATATAAAGCGTGTCATTTTTGAAGCCTGTGTCAATAATGAACATGTGAAACAAAAAGGTAAACAGCTTGAATGCCAGAAATCTTTTTAATAGATATGCATAAAAACCTTATGTAGCTGTATTTTCTTTTCACCCTACAGCCCATATTTAAGAATTTGATGCGATTTGAACATCTTTATAAGTACATGTATACATTTATTGTTTTTTTGTATATAAAAAAATAAACTCAGCCTGCCTATTCTTTTAAGGCTATGTGTGACTTTAGCCCATCTCTTCAGCATTTTACTTCTAGAAAGCACCAAACTGGATATTTTCTAGACTTACACAGAGTAGTTGCTGAAGTTACTGTAATAAGTTGGAGAGACAGTCTATGTGTGTTTAACTTTGACAGGTAGCTTCAAGCATGTGTTTGTTTAGATAATAAATTTATCATCCAGCTGCTGAATATGATATGTAGATGCTCATAATGTCTAACATGCTAACACTTCACAATCCAAGTAATTCAAATGTAGTCAGCATGGGCTACACATGATGATCATGTTAAAGACCAAATGATCATTGACACTTGTTATTACAGAAGATGAATTGAAAAAATGTGGATATTTAGTTTGTTACTTTCTAAGCATGCTCACTTTACAAACACTACCGTATTACTTTAATAATGCAGTGAGAACTAGTGCCACCTGCATTATGGCAAACATTGTTCTTATCTTATCTGGGACGTTTTTGTCTTGGTATGTGTGTTTGACAATCATGTTTTGTGTTTTTGCCAGGCCAGAGCAGCCACCGGCATAAAAGGGCTGTTTCACAGAAACCCAAAGCAGGCTTCCCTGGACAGCCATGCTGCTGCACAGCACAGTCATAAGCACCCGTTCGGTGCCCATCTACTGCGCCGCACTGCCAGTGCACCCACCAAAGGCCAGCCCAAAATTAAGAAGGGCTTCCCAGAGATCGCCATCGACACCAAAGACTACAGCTCAGAGGGCGCCAGTGAGGAGAGAGAGTCTGAGGAAAAGGCCTCTGCTGCCGCCTCTTACCAGCCAACAACACCATTGCACCGCAACGGGGACTCACTGGCATCCCACCAAGCCAAGGGGCCCTGGGACCGTCCTGACAAGAATGGGGCTTTTCACCCTGAAGAGGGTAAAGGTAAGAGCCCATTTTTCGCTCAGCGACAACCCATGAGCGAGCCCCTGAAACGAGCCAGTCGGCTCCGCTTTCCTGACCCACTAGACATGAAGCCGGGGGTGTTTGCCCGTGTCTCACTAAACAGCTCAGGCAGGGTGGGGATGTCCTCCAACTGCATCACATGTGTGATGGGTTCCAAGGAAAGTCCAGAAACTGAAAGCAAGGGTCTAGGTAATGACAGGCAGGGATGCAAGGCCAAAATGGCACACGGTGAGAGACAGGAAAGAAGTAACCTCACCAAGAGACAAGTTCAGCCAGAGCCTGTAGCCAAGCCTCAGCCACTCGCTGCCCAGACCGAGTCACAGAAGTCTCCTCCTCTCAAGTCAACCATGGAGGCCCAGTTTCAGTACTCACCCCAGGCTCTCTTCAGACCTATCCCCTTCCCCAGATCTAAAGCCAGGCAGACTCTGGGTGCCCAGCATATTCAACCTCAGCGTGATTCATCCCATAGAAACGCCCGCTCCTGCAGTGTACCCCGAAGACGCTCCCCCAACACTGTAACACCAGCCCCATGCCTCACAGCAGACTATAGGACCAACATTCGTTGGCAGCAAGCAACACCCCCAAACTATGGTGCTGTTCGCGCCCCATTCACAAACAGTAATGCAAATGAAGCTCTCTTGCTCAGTGACAGTAGCAGCTGTGACAGCTTTGGCAGTCTGAGCAGCTTGGAGTCGCCTTCTATGCTGCCTCCGTGTTCCGTCCTTGACAACCGCAAGAGGGCAGTAGGGACGCTACAGCGCGAGATGAACGCTCTGTTTGCCCAGAAAATGGAAGAGTTGCGCCATAAGTCCCCAATGTTCTTTGCTGGTAAGATGTACCTGAGGCAGCCTTAGCAGTGTCCTTGTAGCTGCTGTGTAGAGGCTTTAGTGAGTAGACTGTAGATAGTTAGCCTCCATACCTGCCAAGACCCCAAACACAATTCTGTCACATTGATCCCTCTGCCGTGTAGCTGTTAGTAAGACAGATATCGTCATCCCATGAGTACCTGATAGTTTGAGGACAAGTCTGAAACTCATACTTCTCTCCTAATTACCAGTTAGATTCCAGCTTTAGTGGCTTTGACCCAAACTTTGCACTGATGTGTATTTCAATTTATTAATTCCAATTTTCCTCTCTGTGCCTTAAAATACAATACCTGATACCCATGCTTGACAGATGACAGAAGTGGTAAGTTTTAACCCAGTGGTTCCAGTGATTACTCTTTTTGTAATCACATCTTTTTTTAGGTCCATCTGATCACTAAATGCAGATGTTTTTGATAATAAAGAATCTTTTTCTTCTTTTTTCCCTCAAGTAGGTTATACTTTAATTGACATTTATATTTTAGTGCATCAATAAAAAGTAATTAAATGGATAACATCTCTCCAGAATATATATAACGGTTTTAGAATACAGTACAGTAGACCTAATTAAAATACTTTTCAAATTATTGTCTACATTGAATCAGCATACTCTATATAATTTAAAAGATATTCTAAGACAGTAGAGTACTGTATATAAAATGTAGTTGACCGTAGGTCTTTCCTGTGTACTTTTGCTTTGTGCCTACATTACTATTAGCTGTGAATGTTTCTCATTTGGTAGGAAAGCCCAAGGAAGCAGCTTGTCATAAGCCATGTTTTTAGTTTCTTTCTGAGAACAAAAAAATGTCCCGTGTTAGCAGTTATGAAGGAGAAGGTGAAGGTGGAACAGTATACCAAGTAATTTCCTTTGCTTTTTTCTTTAATTTCAAACAACATGTGAGCCAGATAATGACCACATGAATAATTTCACTGTAGTTCTCTCCTTTTTGAGTACAGTATATCTAAATGTGCGACTTCACGTGGAAAGCTTCGTCAGCACAATATATTTATTTATAAAGACTTAAACCTTTCAGTACATTGCAGTACAGTCCACTATCAGGGGCCTGACATCAATCCTGTGTGTAGTTGAAAAAAATCCTCATCCTTATTAACACAAACTACATTACATACAGCCCAATATCTACTTTTGATCGGTGACCAGTGTAAAAGTAAATAAAAACAGAATGCAATTATTTTAAATAAACTGTTTACCAGCAATAGTTTTACCAAGTCCAATAGCCTTAATGCACCCATGTGTTGACAAAGTGGTGAGACTTGCCTTGTCCTTGCATGTGAGCAGCTGAGCATCTTTTAGATGCTCCTTTTTATATCAAAGTATGAAACTCTCACCTGTTATCAATGAACCTGTTTATCCATAGAATGTTTTAGCATTTTTTGAGGAATTCTTGCACATTCAAAGCCTTATGTTGTCCTTGTCCCAACTCCTTAAAATGTGTTGCTCCCATCAAATTTAGAATTAGCAAACACTTCTAAAAATTAATGAATTGATAAGTTGAAAAAATGTATTTCTATTATTTGTTTTACACAGCCTCACAGCTTTTCAAATAAGGGTAGTATTTCAGGGGAGAACGGTTCTTGCTTAATGTGGGCTTTTCTACCCAAACCCACTCTGTTTCAGCCTCTCTCACTTCATCATGTGATAGCTATCAGTGTTTTTACTACTAAAATGAATCTTTGAGAGAAACCAAGTGTGTTAAGGGAATCAATTTAAAATTACAATATATTGGACGATAGCTTATGTGTGACATCTGTCCAGTCATAAGATGCAGGCAGATACTCCACTTGTCAATCGGTTGTATGATAAACCTTTATCTCTCTCCACTTTAAAACAAATGCTGGAATGTTTGTCCTCATTTCAACTATCAATAGCTTCTCTTGTTAAGATGCTTCCTCTCCCCTGTAAATTCTTTCCTTGTGTCTATTTTCCTTTTTATTTCCAGTTTTGCTAAACTCCTTATTCCTCTCTGTCCCTTTTGCACGCCTTCTCTGTCCTAGTGCAGAATTGAGGGGATGACCAGAGCCAGGTAAACTGCTGATTGCATGCTTCCTTGAAATACACCATGTGCACCTTCACCTCACCAATCAGTTCCCTGTCTTACCAGGCTGCTTCTCCCATGGCCCATATGTTTCATCTGTGGGGGTTTGCTGGGGATTGAAATTAATATTTTTCTCCATTTTTCACATACTCCAACATTTCAGTAAGTAAGTGAGTGACAGTGGTAGACACAATGAGAACATCATGCCAGCTTTGTGAGTCCAGACAGTTGTAAGTCGTGGTGGGGTTGCGGTGGAGTTGTTGGTGGGCACTGCCACTGGGAGTTCAGTTACCATGACGAGGTGCACTCGATCTGCAGTGGTGTTTGGGTGGGTGGTACTTGTCAAATGGTATTCACATGAAAGTCTGGATACAGTGTTTTCCTGTGGAACATTGCATTGTAAAAAGCAGATTGATGTTCTTTACTTTGTTTGTGATTGCTTTTAATGGTGTGGCTGTGGCTCAGTGTGAACAAAGAAGACCAAGTAATGCCTTACAGTAAAATGCCACCATTACAAACAACACCCTCAAACAAGCTAAAGTACAGTGACATATGAAATTGTGAAAGTTTATATGAAATCCAGATCTTAAATCATAAAGCATTTCAAATACCAGACATACAACAACTGACTGACCACTGAGAGAAATCACGAGGATGACATCTGCGCTGCTTCCAACTGAAAAAAATACCTTCTTCTCCTTCACATGACATACTTCAGGGGAGTATAGTTCCTGCTAAACACCAGCTGTTCTACCCAGACCCCCTCCATTTCAGCCTCTCTCACTTGATCATGTGAGGCCATCAGTGTTTTTACAGCCAAAGTAAATCTTTTGGGTATAACCAAGTACGTTGAGGGAGTTAAAATTTAAATAATATTTGTGCTGACACCTGCTAAATCATATGATGCTGGCAGTTAGTGTGTTTGTTAGTCATACAATAAGCCTCTCTCTTTTCAACAAAAAACAAATGATGTGATTTTGGCTCTCATGTCAAATAGCAGTGGCTTTTCTCATTGGGATGCTTCCTCTGTCCTGTAAGCTGTTTCCTTGTGTCCATGCTCCTTTTTCTCTCCAGGTTCGCTAAATTCCTTATTCCTCTCTGTCCCTTTTGCACGCCATCTCTGTTGCTAGTGCAGAATTGAGGGGATGACGAGAGTCAGGTAAACTGCGGATTGCATGCAACCTTGAAATACACCCTGTGCACATTCATCCATCAGCCTCTCTGTCTCACCAGGCTGCTCACCATGGCTCATATGTCACACCTGGGGGGGGGTGGCTGGGGATTAAATAAGTGGAAGTAATGAGAGCACCATGTGAGCATTATTGAAAACCAGTGCAGGTTCAGACAGGGATTCTTACTGTGGGCGAGCAGAAAACAATACACAGGGTTTTTTTTCACTTTTTATGGCCTGTACAATGTTTAAAGGTAAAGTTTTATTGCAGATTAAGTCCTTTTTTTACATTGTATACCATGATTCCAACTAATTACATTTCCACTGTGTTCTCATTGCTAGTTACCTAGGTGTGAGAACATAGTGACGCCACTTAAAAGAAGTCCAAAAATTAGGACTGTTTTGACCGGTTTTACACTAAGTTTTTTGAGAGAGAAAAATGAAGACAAATGGTAAAGTCATGTATGTAATTACATATAACATAACAACAACACAATGCAGTCATACACTGATATAAAATCAGGAGTAAATTAGCCTGTTGTTTGCATTATATTTAGAGTTTACACAAATCAGTGAAGATTCCATGTTTTAACATTAAATTTATTGTCTTTCTATTGTTTTCAATTAAATTTATGTCAAAAAGAATAAGCAAAGAATTTTTCTTAAATCAGGATCATTCTTAGAAAATTTGTCTATTCATTGTTCAAACCCACGCCTGAAAAAAGATGCAAAAAATGCTCACATTGACACTTTAAATATTTAAGGTTTCACAGTACCAGGCCTTTAATGCTTTTAAATTAAATATACTGCCTCTAAGGTAAATTGGTAACATCTAGTAGATACTGCATAAAAAAGGTTGGTATCCAAACTAATGCTAAACCCAAAGATCAGATAAGCACATGCCCAAGTTCTTAAGGGGATACAATTGTCACTTCTACTACTAAAAGACTTTTTGACCAGTGACATTGATGACGCTGACAGATTGCTCTCTTGTCTTGTTTCCATAGACACAAAGCAGAGACCAGACCCCCCTCCTCCATTGCTTGCAATGAACTCTGAAGATGCCAGAAACAAACGTTTCATCTGCTCTGTCTCTACTCCAAAAGATACTCTGTCTTTACATCATTCCTCATCTACAGCACTGCATTCGCCATCCACAGCAATAAATGCAGACTCCCCAATGACCAGTTATTCAAATGAGGTGGTGGACTGTCCTATCAAGGTGAGAGGAGATCCTAAGAAACCCCCTAACCTTGTCAGAACCACATCACTCTCTCTGACGAACCCTGCCCATAGAACTGTACCATCAGAGCATACTCAAGACACCCAGACCAACGGGGACACTTCATCCATGGCGTTCACGTCAAACCAGAGAGAAAACCAAGAAACTGTGACTGAACATAAAAATGATGCAGAGGAGTTACAGTCTGACCACAGAGCAGAGCCACTGGCTGCAGCAGTAGTGCCCAGCGGAAGTCCTGCTGTCCCTGCAGCCCAGACAGCCCAGGCCAGGAGAGCACTTTTTAGCAATTTGCCATCTCACCCACCAGTAAGAAGAACAAAAAGTGAGGGCCATGTTCGGATGGCCGTGACCTCAGCTGGATTGGCCCAGTCAGCAGTACCAGAAGTCTGCACAGATGCTACTATAAATGACCGCCTTTGGAGCAAATTGGAGCCAGGCAGCCACCGTGACAGCATGTCCTCCTCCTCTAGTATCTCTTCCAGTGACACTGTTATTGACCTGTCCTTGCCTAACCTGACAAGGAAGAGTCTTACCAGCATTACCACAGGAAGCAGTGCCTGCGATCCTCCCTGGGTCAACTGCCGTCGCTCAGCATTAGTCTCCTACGATGCCCTGCGAGTCAGCAAGAGCAAGTCAAACCCCAATCTTCAGCAAAGTGAGTGCCACAAAGATGAACTTAAACCCCGTCCCTTGCAGGCCCATCGGGAAACTTTAGCAGACTCTCCCAGCAGACTTACTCAAAGGAGGCACACGTGGAGCAGGCTCTACATAGAAGGGCTCAAGCAGTCATCAGCCAGCAAGCCTGCCTCTGCAGCTACACCACCAACAGCCTCCATTTCCAAAAGCCTTGGGGATCTGACCTCTGATGATATTTCCTGTAATTTTGACAGCAAGTACCGCAGCATCAGCCGCAGCTTCATTGTTAGGCCAACAAGGGATCAGCTCCGCAAGGGTAGCTTGCAGAAATCTCAGCCACCCAATGACCTGACAGAGCAACTGCGGAAACTGACGAATGTGGAGCCCCTGACTGCTAGCGACTTTGCCCAAGAAAACAGGCCAAGGGAGTCACAGGAAGAGTGTGCGGATGAAACCCTGGTGCGAAGGACCTCTTCAAGGAGTCAAAGCAGGGTTCGATACATTGCAAATAGGGCCAAGAAGGCCCAGGAAAGGCAGAGACTCCAGGGACTGGTTCAGGGCAGAAGTGCAAGCTTTAGTTTTACTGGTAGCATTGGTAATGGAAGTAGTGCTAGCCCCATTGAGGAGCGGGGAAACCCTGAAGGGGCTTGTTGCGTTGCCCGGAGTCCCTGCACCAGCCTGGGCCTGCTGAGTCAGCTCAACACCCAAGAAACCCCCTCCCCTAGACAGTCCCAGTCCTCCCCAGACTCTGAAAACAGTGAAGTCTTTTTCATGCTCAAACTCTAAGAACTGGTTGACTTGGAACTGAGCGTGGGAGACACAGCCAGAAACTTTGATATGCAGTACTTTTTTTTTTTAGAAAAAAATTGCATATCTTGCATAATATCTCACAAAAACTGGTTCCCAAGCAGATTACTTTACTGTCACACAAAAAACTGTTCACTGAATTAGCAAATGCATGAACGTTCATTTCTATATCTCATGCAAGATCCATGTTTAACCTTTGCGTAGAAAAAAATGTCTTGAAGCTGAAGAGCAGTTTCTCTAAAGTCAGCGACTACATCTGTTTGCACCAAATGTTGCATAATTGCCAGAATGTTTCTAGTGACATATACCTGGTACCTTTTTTTACATATATAGCTGTTTATGTTGACTGTGACTACTCTCATGTTTAGCATTTTTGAATCTTTATATGACCATACAGTAGCAATATATCACGACTAGAGGACAGAATTTTAAATGATCCAGTTCTTTTACCTACTTGAGAAGTAATAGTACACTTTAAATGAGCTTAACATTAGCAAAGGCTTTGTTATCGGCCCATCCATCTACTGGCAATATTTTGAAAATGATGGCATGGTATCATATTGAATACGATGTACAGTTTGATGCTTAAAAACTGAGGCTTGCACCATGTTTTTGCTTAAAAAGTAGAAGAGGAATTGTCCATCAAACCTTCTTCATGTTTAGTATTCCTTGTGTAGTGGTCACACTTCGACTGGACAAAACTGACAATATCTTGCCAACCTTTCTGAACTGTGGCATGTCACAGCACTGAGACCCTGTGTATGAAAGCCGTGGTGGACTACTTCATACCAAGTTTAGCCCTTTTTTAGTTGACTGCATGTCTTTTATGCACTGTGATGTTTATCATAAGGCTGTGCTTTATTTTACTAAGACTTTTTATATAAAGATTTGTTAATATTCAAAGTTTTTTTGGATCATGTGACAGTGTTCATAAGAGCATCATGCCTGAAATCCTGTGTCCTGATGGTACCAATACAACATGGAAGTGATCTGTGTTCAAGCACGATTATTTGTCAGCCTGCTGTATTGTTTGCACTGCCATGCTAGTTCTTTGTACAAAATTTTAGGGACAATATTTAATTCAAATAATGTGTAACTATGACCTGAATAAATCTCAAATTAACATTATTGAAAGTTTCACAGCTGATTTATTTCATTTACACTCAGTTTTTTTTCTCAAGACAAAGAGCAGTCATTAAAAAACCAGTTAAAGTGAACCTTATACAAGCTGACATGCAAAAGCCTTTGACCTAGATTTTGGCAGGGTCTGCCTGCTGCCCTAATTATGGACTCCACTTGTGTCTGTGTTTACCAGCCATCACCTCTCTCAACCTCCCAAGCAAAAAAGGAAAAAAAAGCCCACACAGACCCCCTGCGGGAATTGAGAATGTTCCAGAACAAAGACTTGTGGTTGCACAAGACACAACAAGCCAAACCAGTTGTTCAAGGAGAGAAAAACATCTTTTCAGTTTCACTCGCCACCCAAGATTGTGTTTTTTAGATAATTTTAGTCTAACAATACAGCTTATGTCATTACTCCAAATGGTCAAGTATTCAGTAGTCTGAACGGAGATTTGGGCAAAAGTGAAACCCCTTCACACACTATAAAACAAAGTATACATGAGATTTAAAATAATGATAACAAAAGGTTGGATTCATGAATACCTCTGCCCTTTAACAGCCTCTAAAACACTGATCACTTCTGCAATAAACAAATTGAAGACTTACGGATGGCTGGATCAGATTAACCCTGTCATAGTTCTTTAACTGCTACCCTAAAGCCTCTGAAACCCTAACCATCAGTCTTTAAATCTAAGCATCAACACAGGCCCTCCATGCTTTCTAAGGGCGCTGATTTGTCAGTCAAAGGTTTGTCCATTGTCAAGTCTGGTTTCCATAGCTGAAGGCCACCTCTTGTGAGCTGTCACACACTGCGACGCCCCTTCCCCGGCTCTGTTAGACTTTGTGAAGCATGACATGCTCATTTTAGCACCACAGACTCCGTTCCAGCCAGCACACAAACACAAAAGACAGCTTCATTAGGATTCCAAGAAAACCATGGTGTTCCTCCTAAAGCTGTATTTATCTAGACAGTTTGGCACGGCTTGGCCTCTCAACTGCAACCTCAAAGTCCTGTCGAGCACTTCAGGCCTGAGAGAATGCTTTTGTCTCAAAGAGTGAATGCAGCTCCTGCTTTCCAGATGAAACCATCGCCTGATTTCAAAGGTTTTAAGCAAATGAATTAGTTTAAGGCTTGTGCTTAAACTTGAATGATTTTTTCTAAGACCAGATCAAAAGATGATGATCAATGATCAAAAGACAGTTGTGGAAAATTTAGCACATTGGAGAGGGAGGTAGTAAGGATCCCAAGAGTCGACAATATGTCTTTTAATGCAGCAAGACGCAAAAGAAAGGTTTCACAGTCAGTCAAGTCTTTGGAGACAATTTTGCACATCCAAGGATGTTGCAGTGTTTAGTCCAACCAAACATATGTCAGTCAGTTACTTTTACATAAAAATACTTCAGAATGGCCTCATCTGTAGCTTTAAGATAAGGGAGGAAAACTGGCAGCAGGGCGTAGTCAGTTCTGCCTTGTATCAGTTTCACATCTTCTCATAACTGAACAACTCAGCTAATCTAACTAAACATAACCACAGAGAATATATATTGAATTATGTGGTTGCTTTGGAAAGTTTGATGTGAAACGCTGTAAATAACTAACACATTTTGATACAATCATACTGACATACTTTAAATATGACTGTCAGCTATGATGCATTGAAACAACAACAGGTAGCGAAAATGAGCTCCAAAACCAAATCTTTTCCTCTGACTCCCAGAGACCAGCAATCCATCCGTCTCAAACATCCTGTTACATAACCTTATGAAAACAACTGTGGCCACAGTGGGGTGAAGTACGTCAGTAAACAGGGATTTAAAAAAAAAAAATCATACAAGCCTGAACGTTGGTGCTGAAATAAACTACACTTGAATGAACTGGCTCCAATGATTTGATTTCAACTCTCCACTGACTTTTTTTCTGCCAAAACCTCTGCCAAACACTCATGAGTTTTGTGTCCCTCCAATGTCCTATCTCCTCCCTCCCTGTGCTCCCCCATATAAACCCCGACTTCATTGTTCTGTGCAAAACTTCTCTCACTGCCTACTTTGTAGAGCTTGCAAAACTTTTTTTGAAGTCACCTCTTGAACATAAACCAGGTTTTTAATTTCCACTGCACTTGGCCAAACTGAGGTAAGGAAGATGATGTTATATAGCATTATTTTGTCATTTATACATTTGATTATTTTTATGATATTTTTTGAATTTCTGTTGAGTATTTTTTCTGATGAGTAAAATCTATTACAGTCAAGTATCCCTGAAATTGCCATAAATGTTATATGCTCTTGGATGAAAGTCATGTTTCAAACAATAATGCTGTAGGAAATGTATTAATTTGTGTCACTTTCAGGGTTGTGGCAACATGAGAGGCTGCATGGCTTTGTTCTTCTATGTGGCAGCCCTGACTGCATGGATAATCACTGCAGGTAAGAATGAAACACACACTGTGGTACTACAGCATATGGTGGAATATGGATCTTTTAGTTAGTACATCACAAATAATCTCACATTACATCAAATAATTTGATAGAATTCAATCCCAGGTAGAGCCAAATAATAATATTTCCCTTTTCCATACAATACAGTATACAATTTAGATACTAGACAAAAATATAACCAACCAATAAGTTCATACTAGTAAAACATGATAGATGGTGTGCCCTAACACACCTCAGTCAATCTGTGGGACTCTGGTAATAGACTAGGAATAAAAATGAACCAATTCAAAATAATTATAAAAAACACAAAAACATCATCCAATTAAAAAAGCAGAAAGAAAGAAGACTTTTTTTTATTATCAACTATCATATCCCTGCCAATCATGTGGGTTTTACTGTTAGGGCTACATCTTTGGTTGCAGTTGTGTTGGATTATTGCATAATATTGTATGTAAACATGGCACTTAAAAAAATGTGATTTTCGACTATATGGTGACATTTTTAACAGTTAACATACAGTATTGTTGCCAACATTATACCTGTGGTTGTGATTTTAGGGGGTGATTACATTGATAATGGACAGTTCTGTGTTGATCAGCTGTCACTGTTCTCTGGCAGCGTCCTTTATGTGGTACAGCGGAAGTAACTGTAAGTCAAAAGTATCTGGAGTTGGTGTGTTGGTATGCAGCGGCTTAAATTTTCATTGGTGAGATCAAGGTTTGTGTTCTTTAAAAGAAAAATATACATAATTTTTTACTTTTTAAAGGTGTAGCAGAATTTTTATATTATATGTTTTAGTTGCCATACTCAATCATATACTATTAGCAGTAACTGCAATTTAATATATTATCTTATAACAATATTTTTTTAAGTATAGTATACATTAGCTCAGACATGCACTTGGTATGAGGTAACAACTTCTTACTTCCAAGAACGCTGTGTTTTCAGTGTACCACTAGCATTTTGCTGCTAGTAAAACTTTGTAAATGTTTTCATCGTAATTCATGCTTTAGACCTTATCTTGTTTTTTCTCCAGCTTTTGCTCGAATCTTCTTACATTCTGATGATCTTGGGTGCTGTATAGTTTGGTCATTAAGTTTTCCCTCAGCTAATAAGATAGGCTCCTCCTCCAGAGCATCCCTCTGTCTGCAGACTGTCTGCACAGTTAAAGCTCCGCTCTGTGCCAGAGAGCTCTGGCTGACCTATGAGACAGGGTCATGCTCCCAAATCATTCCTCCCATTTGACTCTTTCCCCACTGGCCCTGCTGGACTGCTGGAATCATATCAAAGCACAGAGGGGAGTAGCCTCCACTATAGCAGAATCCTATTTCTCACCAGTGGAGGGGCTACTGCCTTGCTGTGATCCACAAGCACTGTGATAAATCAATTAACTGTCTGGGGGGAAAACTGTAGGGGTTGGTCTGACAGGCATCTCCGCAGACTGCAGGTCCGGCCAGCTTCACCAGAGGAAGCTGATGGGGTGTCATGAGCTTCAAATGACCCCACTGGGCCCACTTTTGTTACTGCATGCAATTATGAAAAATGTTGAGCCCCTGGCACCTCCGCTTATTCCACCATCCTTCTCTGACCAACCCTGGCAGGGCATGTTAGGGCCTGCTGGACACACTAGGGATGCCATGGGTTACAGCCTGGTGAAAAGAAAACAACTCTCAGTGTCATGGGTAATGTCAGGGGATGGGGTGGGGGGGGGTCCCGCCCCTGCTCTGATAACATGATGGATGTGAGGTTCAAAAACACTAGAAAAACACATTCTTAAGGGCAGGTCCCCACTCTGACCCCCCACCATAGTGGCCCAGTTACGCCTCTTAGTTTGCAACTGTCCCCTCAGTAAGGAGCCCCCTTTTTTTAGGTCTCCTGAAAAACAACAACACTTTTATTGTTCTTTAGCAGCTATCGCTGTGGCTAAGAGTGATTTGCATGAAGGGACTCAAAGCAATGTTACACTTCATTAGGCTTTCAGAGTCCACTCTGCACAGAAGCTTATGGACACCAAACCAAAACACTAATCACCCAAAGAACTGGCCAGGACTGAATACTCTAATCTTTGGGCTATATTGTGCTTGATTATGTAGACCTGGTTCATTTCAAGAATCAAGAATTTATTTTGGTGCTTGTTTTTCTCTTTCAGATGCCAAGGAGTTATCCATCACCACTATAAAGGTATTCATTCTTTGTGCTTGTTTTTCAGATTAAAACGTAAAACCTGGCTGTGGCCTTGTGCAGCTGTTATCCTGGCTCACCTGACTCTTTGTGAAAGAATAGTTGTAGTTTATTACAGGGTCTTATATTTGTAATTAAGCCATATTTTTTTATCAGTGTTTATAAAATTGCACAGCCAGACTGAATTGCTTAAATTGAGACATCACTAAAGATCAAGAACAAGAAACACGAACAGCCCATCAACCTATGAAATGTGCGTCTTTTTTCTGCCTGTAAAAAATCACCAAGAATATATAGTTTAGTATGTAAACTGAGCGGCACTTCCTACTGCTGTGGGCCTCTGACACTGCTTGCAGACCAGGCAATGTGCAGGTCAACAGGTCATTCAGGTCTCACCTGAAGAGGGGCATCAAGAGGGCAAACCACAGCCACAAACAAACTGAAGAGCATTTTTACAGCTCTGACCCCTAAAGCACATGGAAATCCAGAGATTTTTTCCTAACTAAATGCATTGCTCTAAGTTAAAATCACCAAATATTCAAGCCAACATTTCCACCCTAAAAATCCTCAATTTGATTTCACAATAATTTTTCTCTTTTAACGTAATCTGTATGTCCTCTTGATCTAGACTCACCATTCTACGTGAAAACAACACAACTTTAAACGGTTAAATTTTTTAAATCCATGCAGCAAGTACACCGGGTCAGATCTTTACCTCAAGTGATATGCCAGTGTTGCAATATTTCTTTTGGTTTCACGTGGGAAACATACAACGGTCCCCTTGGTGAAAATCTTGTGCTTGATTAACCTATTAATGAAACACAACCTCCACACTGCTCAGTCTTTTTCACTCCATATTCTGTGTCACCTGGCATTTTTTATGCATGATGTTTAGTTGCGTAGCTCTCCTCCAAAGTTAACTGGAATAACTAGTGTATTATCTGCACAAAAAGTTTGACTCCTGCACATCCAATGCACATCATAAAAGTCTTATCTGACCGCATTGTATGAAATTGGCAGCTGCTTTGGCCTTTAGCCCAGTTCTTCCTTTACACTCCATTAAAATGAAGTTGTTTATTGTGTTTGAGCAGGAGGAACCGTACACCATGAGAAAAGGCTCTGAATTTGAAGGCTTCTGCATCGATCTAATGTCTGAACTCTCCAAGATGCTGGGATTCAAGTACAATGTGCACCTTGTAAAGGACAACCGCTACGGTGTCATGGACTCTAGCGGCAACTGGAACGGCATGATTGGAGAGATAGTCAGAGGGGTAAGTCACTGACCTCACAATAGTACTCCATCTACCTAAACTGAGATCGACATTAGCGTGCAATGAAAACTTTACGTGCCAGACAGAGACCTGTAGCATAGTTCTGCTTTAGTTACTGCAACAGCCCAAGTCCATATTAAACATGGTAAAACAATATAATCTGCATTGCTGAGACTATAAATAAAAAAAATGCTAAGCACCTACAGCAGTGTCAGTCAGCTGTAACTAATAAACAATCAAGACTAATCAATGGACACATCTAACATATATATGTTCACACACTGCAGACTTGTAAATCACAATAAAAGTGAAAGATTTCTTGTTTCATATCTATTGTAGAAAATATGCAAATAATTACACACACCACTCACGTACACATTTAGGAGCGGTAGAAAATGGTATGGTATGGTATGGTATGGTATTAAAGTCTTGCTACAGTCACACTTACAGACTGTTTTTTGGTACCATTCTGTGAAGTTCATGTTAGCTTTCCATCTTCTAATGTCTTCCAGTTATTAGCTTCCCCTCTTCAAATGTCTTCCAGTAAGCAACATAACTCTTTTTTCTTCATAGTATTAAAAGCTATATAACATTAGATGTATTCACTGCCACTGTGTGTATGATCTAGGGGTAATTGCAGAATATGGAGAATAATAATCAGGAGTTTGTTATTTTAGTGCATAAAAACACAAAAATAGAACTGTGATGTATTAGCTACCAAAAACTGAGCCTTCATATACAGACAGAGCAGGGATGGCCATGTACAACTATACATGTCTCTACTAAACAAAACACTGGCTTTAGAGAGATCCTTTTGCATTCTTCCCAATTATTTTAACCAGTGTAAGTTCTCCTGCAGACTTGGAGGCTGACTGTAAGAACTCATGTTCGTCATCCATGAGCATTTATTAGCACTTATTTCCTTGGTCAATACTTGAGGAAGTACATCCCAATCATTTCAGCTTTGTCAGAAAAACTGTTTGTCTGTTTAAAATTTTCCTCAGATACTTAGTTTTGTTTTTAGAGTCCTCGTCCCCTTTACAAAAATAATGTGTCCTGAAGATTATATGTAGACCTTTCATCTACAACTTACAGTAAATAGTATATACCAAGCAATTTTAAATGATTGAAATGAGATAAAGAGATTGAAATGGTGCTCAGTAGAATGTTCTGTGTCATCACATTAACAATGCCAATTACCTGTATCCTCCATTAGGAGGCTGACCTGGCTGTGGCCCCACTGACCCTTACTGCAGTCAGAGAGAAGTTTGTGGATATGACCACCCCCTTCATGCAAACAGGGATTGGCTTCATCCTGCGCAAAGACGTGGCCTCTGAGAAGAGCACCCTCAGCTTGCTGTCACCCTTCTCCACTAACATGTGGATTGGTGTCCTTATTGCTTTCCTTCTTACAGGCCTCTGTATATTTCTGGTGGGCAGGTAAGAATCAGGAAAGTTTAAAATATGCCTACAAACTGTCTTCTATATCAATTTTTTCCACATTGCTGTAGAAACAGGGCTGTGGCTATAAAGACACAGGGAATATGTCCTCACTACTGTATATGATAACAGCCTGATGAGAAATGTACATAATAATTACAGACAAATTTCATGAAAAAGTGTTTTTTAGATTTTTGTCTTAATCTTTAATTAGGACTATTTTAGGCATATCAAACGAAGAAGACTGAAATGGTCAGAAGATTGAATGACCTGGGCAGCTGCTTTTAACTTGTTAGACTTCTTTATCGCATAAACATGAGAGAAAAATATCTGCAAACAGACATCTGCATGTAAGTGTAGCTGCTGCAGGTGCAGCTTTTACAGTGCAGGTTCAGAAGCTTTTTATTTTCCTGCAGGATCAGTCCGTCTGAATGGACCGAGCCAGACTCAGAGGAGCGCAGCTTCACGTTACTGCACAGTTTCTGGTACATCACAGGAGCTCTTACCCTGCAAGGTAAACCAGCAGTCTGCCAAACAGAACCACAGGGAAAGAAACACACACTAATGCTGGATGATTTTCTGTTCATTTACTGTCCTATGGCCTTTGAACTATACAATACGAGAAATGTGTGAGAAACCTGTTTTTTTCTCCTTTTTCTTTGCTCTTTATTGAAGAGAAAATAGTAACATCACCGAGATAAAAAAAAAGTCATTTATATGAAACCCTTAGTAAAATCAGTAATTAATGTATTCAGTGTCATTATGGTATGGTAAACTTCCTTCATCACACATTACCTCATTGACCCACTTTTTTATGTCACATTTATTTTTGCCAGAAAAGGACGAGATTTTCATTTGGTGTTAAGGTTGAACTGTAAGTCAGAGTGATCAAAAAAATTATCTATCCTGTGACTCTGACAGCACCATACAAAATTTAAGGTGGTGGTCATTATCACTAAATCCTGCTGTCATTATAACTGAGAATGAATTCAGTTCATAAATTTAAGCTGCATGAGCAGCAACATTTTTCAGCCTTGGTCATAAGACACTTACTTCTACAACTGCTGTTTTTCACTCCTCAGGGGCTGGTCCTCACCCCAAAGCCCCATCTGGACGGCTAATCAGCGCCATCTGGTGGCTGTTTGCTGTACTGCTGTTGGCTTGCTACTTTGCCAACTTCAACTCCATGTTGCACTCCAACAACAAACACATCTCAATTAAGAGTTTTGAAGACCTTGCCAACCAGGATGTGATTGATTATGGCACAGTGGAGGCTGGATCCACCATGTTTTTCTTTAAGGTACAACAAGTTGCTCTTAGTTGAAGTTTATACAGTAGTGTTGGCAGCCAGTTCATCTGAAGTAGCTTTTTACAATTGGGTGCAAGCTGACTTGTGCCACTGATATGTTGAACACTCAGAATACAGCAAGTTATTCCAACAGAATTCCAACAACCCTGTGTACCGGCGAATCTACCAGCACATGGAGCGTAAGAAGAGCTATGTGTCCAACATGGAGGAGGGGGTTCGCCGGGCCCAGGAGGGAAACTTTGCTTTCATCGGTGAAGCAGTGTCCTTGGACTTGGCAGTGGCTCGCTTCTGTAAACTGACACGCTCACAGGAAGTCATTGCTATGAGAGCTTACTCCATTGCAGCACCTCTGGGTGAGTCACCGGCAGGCAAGGTCAGAGTGGGGTTTTCTTTGCATGGCAGTTAACACCAAACACTCTCCAGTAAAACTGTGATGTCTTTTGGACTACCTGTCATTTAGGGTGCTTAAGTTTTGAATTTTAAGTTGATTAATGTGTTTCAACAAGAAAGTCACACTATATGAAATTTCAGGCTTTTTTTCTGGCTTGAAGTTGATTTGGTCAGTTTGTTTATTGCTTAAAATAAAATACAGTGTGAAGCCCTTCCATCAAAACTTTCCAGCATCAAGGTAAGGCACCAGGGGCTGCCTACAACAAAGTGAAACTAGACGAACGAAGGATGTAACAACAGCAGAAGTGTAATAGTTTTGGACCATCTCTCTTTGCTTCACAAGGTTCCCCGCTGGTCAAAAACCTGACCATAGCCATCCTCCAGCTCAGTGAGTCTGGTGAGCTGACGTACATGCGGGACAAGTGGTGGGCCAGCAGCTGTGAGGGAGCTGACAGGGCGCACGCCTCTGAGGCTCTGCAGCCCTATGACCTGCGAGGCCTCTTCCTCCTCCTGGGCCTGGGGCTAGGTGTCGGGCTTCTGCTGGCCTTGGTCGAGCTACTGTCCAGGGCTCACAACCAAGCTAAGGATGGCAAGGTACGGAGGAGTGACAGTACTGGTGAATGTTTTCTCTCAGCACTTCAGTTCTCTGTGTCTCATTGTTAGTTCACCACTTTGCTTCGAACTGAAATTTCTCAACAGACGTTAGACCATTAATTGCTATAAATTTTTTGTCTGACAGGTTTCCTAGGGGATCAATCCTTATGACTTTGGTGACCCTCTCAAATGTCACTGCTAGGTTGTCATTTATGGATTTGACTGAAATATTATACAAATACTAATGGCTTGAAGTCAATAAATTGTAAAAACAACCTAAATGATTTCTAAAATCCTCCTCTAATGCCAACAAGAGGTCAAAGTTTGATCTGTCCACCATTGTGGTTTATGACCAAACTCCTGTTAAACATGCCGTCATACTCCACTGCACTTTGTGTCGACAAATCTGCATCTCATATTTAGCACTTAAAAGTACATGTAACATGCTAACATAATCAACTAAGATGGTTACCGTGGTAAACATTATAAACGTGAGCACATGAGCGTGCTCACATTAGTACTAGCTCAATATACTGCTGTACAGCCTGGCTGTAGAGTCTGACTTTCTTTTCTTTTCTTTTCTTTCACAGAAGTCGTGTTGCTCTGTGTTGACATCAGAACTGAACCGGAGATTCGGCAGTGAAGGGGAGAGCGCAGAGCAAGACAGCTCAGAAAAAAGCAAGGCCTAAAAAAATTTTAAAAAAAGGTTTTCATGTTTTCATTGTTACTTTAGTGTGAGCTGAGGTGAGAAGAAGCTCAGAGCCTCTGTCCTGTTATTCTAAAAAACACCACTGTTCTGCATTTCTGTACTAACAGCCTCATGTTTGTATGGTCAGTCATTGTGTAGTGTATTCTTCCAGAAAGCTTGGGGAACACTTTGAATACTTCAATAGCAGCCGCAGCATATTATTCAACAAACAAAGGGACTTAAAGCTTCAAACTGCAATTACTAGTCACTCTGATTTGTTTACTGGTCAGTGTTGTTCTGGATTATCAGAGATCTACATCCCCCTACTGACACTAAATGCCTTTGAACTCTGAAACTTTATAACTGTTATCAATCTGTTACATTGTGTTTGTGTATTCCAAATAAATCATCCAATATTCCCATGTGCTCTCTTTTTTTCAAGTA
>JAQNCA010000002.1:1853527-1868996 GCA_029783725.1 Acanthurus tractus | reverse complement strand
CTGCACTGAAGCCAACCAGAGGCTGGCTCCAAAAGGGAGCAAATTCCCATTGAAACCTATGTTAAAATGGCCAACTTGAGAGCAGAAATAAACATATTTACAGCCTGGTTCAAACAACGGTTTTTTGTCTACAGCTTCTCTGTCATCTCATGAAAACTCTGAGGGGTGAATTTTTTTCTAACTCCTCTGTTTGTTTTATATTTAAGCTTAAAATACAGCAATTTTCCGTCGATTGACAGCCTGTTGACGAATAGCCAGGGGCTATTAGCTGAATGTGTGCACTGTCTGTACGGCCCTTGCCTCTTTTCCCATATTTGGCTATTCGTCTTTTAGGCGGGCTCTTGGCAGAGTCACATGCAGGCTCATGGCTGTGCCCAGGACGAGATTTCCGAGGCTTCACTTTCGCTCATGCAGAAACCAACAGGTGATGTCACGGAGGGTTTGTCCAGTGTTTTATACAGTCGATGGGTGGTGATCAGTTGACAGCTTCGCCCCTCTCTTCACCTGAATGTCCAAGACATGCGGCCGCAAGTCTGACGAAACAACTACAAAGTTGATCATCGAACTGTGGCCCAGGGTGTCCTGGTGCCAAGTGTACATATGGAAACCCTTATGCTTGAGCATGGTGTTCATTATGGACAATCTGTGACGAGCACAGAGGTCCAATAACAAAACACCATTCGGGTTCAGATCGGGGGGGGGGCATTCCTCCCAATCACGCCCCTCCAGGTCTCACTGTCATCCCCCGACAGAACGAGGGAATCCCTAGAAGGAGAGCTCTCCAGCACTCCCTTTAGAAAATCCAAAAAGAAGGTGGATACTTTGAACTGCTGTTTGGACCATAGGCACAAACAACCCTAGAGAGGCTACCCTCTCGTCCACCGGTTTAAACTGCAGCTTCCCTCTCGAGAAGGCTGGTTCAGGAGCCCTTGCTATGCGTTGACTATATCTAGCCAGAACTTCTCAACCTTGCGCACCAGCTCAGACTCTTCCCCCACTAGAGAGGTCACATTCCACATCCCTAGAGCTAGTTCCTGCAGCCGAGGATCAGACCATCAAGGTCCCCGCCTTCGGCTGCCGCCCCGC
Organism: Acanthurus tractus; assembly: GCA_029783725.1. Taxonomy (NCBI): domain Eukaryota; kingdom Metazoa; phylum Chordata; class Actinopteri; order Acanthuriformes; family Acanthuridae; genus Acanthurus; species Acanthurus tractus. Next base: position 1,867,910 of record JAQNCA010000002.1, on the reverse strand, counting down.
TCAAACAGCACCGACCCCTTTGTGGGTGGTGAGCCACAAGGGAAACTCAGAACCATTTTTGTAATTCATCATACAGGGTCTAATGAGCTACCCTTTGTCTGATCCCTCCCCTAGGACCTGTTTGTCATGGGTGACCCTACCAGAGGCATAAAGCTCCCGACAACTGAGCTCCTCTAGGATCATTGGGACACGCAGCCCCTCCACCACGATAAGGTGGTAGCTCAGGGAGGAGTGCTTGTAACAATAACAATAATATTGCTTGCTTAAATATTGCTTTGAGCATCAAGCAGAGCCTAAGCGAAAGTCACACCATGATTGCCCCCCCCCCCAGTTTTGTAATTGGACTTCTGTTCTCGTCACAGATTGTCCATAATGAACACCATGTTCAAGCATAAGGGTGTCCATATGTGCACTTGACGCCAGGACACCCTATGCCGCAGTTCGATGATCGACTTTGTAGTCATCGGGCTTGCGGCTGCATGTCTTGAACACTCGGGTGAAGAGAGGGGCGAAGCTGTCAACTGATCACCACCTGATGGTGCGTTAGCTCCGATGATGGGGGAGGATGCCAGCCAAAACCTGGTCTAAACGGAGGCGCAAACGAGAAACAGCCTAGAATGTAAGATAGGGCGCAGTTACATACACTCACACACTTCTCCACAATCACACACACCTTTCTTTTCTGTTTTTGCCTCTCAGCAGTGTAAAATATTTAAGTGTGCTTTTGACATATTTAGTGAAGTTAGTAAAGTGTCCTTTGAAAATATTTTAAAATACAAAATATGAAGTTTGAAGTATACAGCGTGTGTATCGGAGTGTGTGTATCTTGCGTTTGGCTAAGACACGCATACCCCTTTCATTTATGTGAGCCTCCCTCCAACACACAGACACACATAAAATTTCAAATTAGGAATGATTTGTTCATCATGCCAAAATAATCTCAATGGACAGGACATGATCACAACTGTTGGATGTTCTTTAATGGATTGGTAACTGACAGCGGGAGCAAACTTCCTTGTTCGTATTTATTTGATCAGAAAAAATAAGGATTAAATAATAATTATCTATAACATGAACCCTGAGCCAAGAGTTCTATCTCCTCAACCCTGAATCCCCTTTGTTGTGTGCGTGTGTGCCTGCTTGTCTGTGTGCCTGCATATGTGCGCGTTTGCCTGTGCAGGCGAAAATATATTGTAGAAATAGATATGACAAAATATGGAAATGTTTGCTTTCTATACAATTTGACTTAAGGGGGATCAGCTGAGAGCTGTCTGACAAAATACATTCATTGAGCGTTGTCCCAGCCGAATAAACAAACGAATGAATGAATGAATGAATGAATGAATGAATAAATAAATAAATAAATAAATAAATCCTTGTAGTTCAGCTGTGTTTGTGCTGGGTGTATGATACCAATATGCCTGCGCCACTGGCTCACGATGGAACCAGTCTTTAAAGGGAATGAAAGCGGATTCTCCCTTTGGTTTATGCATTTTTGGCCAGAGAAACACCCATGAAACATCTTTGAATTAATGAGATGATTCTACACAGTTGATTGGACTACTGGCTGTGCGCCAGTGGCGCATTGGGCGGAGCAGAGGAGGATTCCTCTGCTGCTGGAACAAGGTGGCAAAGGTTGACCCAGGAACTCCAATTTTTAACTTTTCCCTCCCAATGCACCACTGGCGCAGAGGACAAAGTGTACGATAGGGCCCCATGTCTGTATTAGTAGTCTTGTAACAGTTATATGTAGTCAAAAGTCTGGAAATTTGCTTTATCACAGTTGTAGTTCAACTTCCCTCTTCTTCATCTTCTTACATATTGCTAACAGGATGCAGTAGATTCAAGTTATCTAATTGGAGATGAACCAGCCAATTAGAGTTTACCCTCCCCAGTTTTTGAATGGTTTTACGGCATGTAGAAAGGCTGTGTTAGGTTTAGTGAGTGTTCGGGCAAAGTTGAGCACTAAGTTGTGCATAAGTTTTGAAAGAGATGGAAAATATAAGCTAAGTGTGCAGTATTTGCCCGAGAAACATTCGCTCCTGAGCCGAGTGAGCTAGCTGCAAATCTAACAGAGCTAAAGCAAATCAAACCATTAGCTTTGCTTCAGCCACAAGTAAAAGTTCTCAGGGCATTTAAAATCTCTGAAAATCAAAAGGGGAGGGAGCTGAGGCAGAGCATGATGATAACATTAAGTTCAAAAATGGAGGGCATTTTCTCCATTAATGTGGAGTTTTAGCACAATCAGTGATACTTTCTAGTGTGTACAAAAAAAATGTTAAATCGTACACATTTTGACCTGCTTTTTATCCTGCAGTTTTTTGGGGTTTTTTTTGTCCTGCAGTGAAGGCACTAGCAATCAGAGCACAGAGAAACTAGAACAAAGACGCCATCCACCTTATTACAAGCTAATGTACAAAATAACATATTATATTAATATAATATAATAATATATTAATAATAATATATGTTTTCAAAGCTTTTACTGTAATGTTAAATAGCTGCTTGATGTTACCAGAATTCCTGAATTCTAATCATTTATTACATATACAATGTTATCACATCCTGGACAGAGAAAAATGTGTCACTGACTAAACTTACAACACAAAGCAGCCTTAATACATCTATGGTAGCCTTAAAAAAAACAGTACTGCTTTTAGAAGTGTGTATAATGGATTTATGGTAATCTGACAATGTGTTGGAAAATTTAATCTGATGAAAAAGAGTAGAGTTTTCAGGTTTCCTTTAAGCTTTATCATATTCACAACTACTCTACAAAAAGATCTATAAATGTATTTTTTATGACAAAGAACTAGTTACACCATACAGATTGTAATTCTCATTGACAGCTACACAATGTATCATGATGTGATAACTTCATACAGCAGCATGACATGACATGATATGACATGACCTATTTTGTCAGGCAGGTAAGTGGTATGCATGCTAATAGCTTTTGCACAGTGTATGCATGAGCTGGGACCTGAGCAGCCACCTGAATGCCTCTGAATACCCACATCTGATGTTGTATGCTAATCTGCTAACCTTGAGGGCACCATCACTGAAAACCAGTGAGAGAAAGAGTGAGAGCAAGAAAGAGCTGTCTTCTCTGCTCGAAATGCTTTGACCCGATCTGCCGAGTTCCAGCTTGCACTCAAGGACTGTTAATGAGTGTGTGAAATTCTATGAAAATTCACAGTTCGTATAGAAAATGGGGTTTTGAGACTGTGGTTTATCAGCATGAGGCATGGGGGAGAACGTGAATGGTCTTGATTAGACATTGAAATCTGTTTGTATAGGACAGGTGGTGCTTCAAAAATGGTGAAGGGAGGTGACATCTTGGAGGTCGTCCAGGATTCTTCACTTTGTGCCGAAGCAAAACTATAGACAGTGGAAGAGAAGAAGACAACAAGTGACAGACAAAGGAGAGGCCCATTGGTAGAGTGAACTGGAAACAAACAAAGAACCACTCAAAGGCCTGGTAACTTTTGCACATGATAAGCCATGGTTAATTTGTTTCTGTGAAGGAATTTTTCCCATTTGTAATGGCTCTTACAATTCCTGAAGAAATTTCTTATGAAAAAGTGTTAGCTGTTCCATTTTGTATCTTCTTCAAAACAGCCTTACTTCCTTTTTAACACACACTAGAAGAGAGAGGGAAAGAAAACAGGAAACAATAACATTTCTTTAAGTCAACTTAGGTTTTATAGTTAAAGGAGAACTAATTGTGGCTTTTTTATTGAAATGACCTTGAAATACTATGCTTTGCTTTGCAAATTCTTCAACTATAGTTACAGTAGTAAGAGTGTATTATGTCTTGAGCAAACAAGATTTCTTGCTCTTGATTTTGAGAACAGTAGTGTGGCAGTATTTTTACTTCACTTAAGATCTCTGTGCGTAACTTTTAACTGAATCCCTCTGTCTTCTTTAGTAAGTGGAGTTTGCTTAGTTGTCCCAGAGATCTGGTGTCAATACAGGACATTAATAAAACTTATTTCATATGACAATGGGCGGTCATACATGGGGGTAATGGGATACCTGTCTCTGAACATGATCAGAATGCCCTCCTGACCTTTCTAATGTCACCCACTGACTTCTGTGATCTGACCTTGAGCCCCTTTCAATGGGTACAGTGTGTGGTTGTTGGTCTGGCGTTCACAGCTGATGCTGTCTGTTTCCAGTTCTTATTCAGTCTCTTATCCACGTGCTTTTCTGTTTCACTGATAAGGTGATTTTTATGGCTCTGATGTCACAATGGTGCCATGTTCCTTTCTAGTCTTTCTTTTAAGTGGGTCTCTGCCTTTATGGTCAGTGAGTTACGAATTACAGGTTAATGGTGGTCTTAGTGCTGATTGCTCATGCCAGAACTTCACTACTCTGGAAAACTGCAAGGTGCAGTTGATAGTGGAAATACAACATTCACTTAAAAAAAGTAATCCACCAAGAAAGGGTACTTGGATGTGATTGTCCAACACATTTTTCTTGTGCTCAGCCATGTTTAACTGTTCTTCGACAACCCTGTGGTTTCCTCTTGGAAACCTCTAAGATGACATCCTCACTGGACCATCAGACTGTCTCAAGATAACTGAGATGATCCATATAAAAAGCCTGTACTATCCTACAACAATATTTGTATATTAATTTAAAATGAATAGGTTTGGATTATCTGAGGTGAAAGCAGTAGGTTACTGCATATATCAGATGGCATCTGAATGCCTGATGTCTGTACAACATGGTATGCCAGCCTGCTGAAGATAGCCAAAGACATCAAAGACACTGCCATCCAGATGCCCTCTTAGGTAGCATTCCCTGCCAGCTTTGGATTTACACGCCAAAATGACAGCCATTTGAATTGGATACCTGATCAAATTCCCTGTGTGTTCTCTATGGATTAAAGAAAATGTTGGTGCATTCCTTCTTACCCACACTCAAACTGATTCAGTGTTTCCAAATCCATGAGGGGTGGTGAACAAATGTATATGTCAGGAGAGAATGGACCCTGATTTGAATGTCTGCCAACCTGTGAGGTCCTAAGCTCATGTTTGTTGGTGACTAAAAAACAGTGACAATATCCCTTTATGAAAACACCACTCATGCCAGTATGTCTGTAATACCATCCTACTTTAGCTGTTCAGACATGGCTGCTTTATAGCTGCCTGGCTTTAATCCTTTTTTTGCTCCATTCTGAACACATCTCACAGAGCAGGATGTACTCAGGCTAGAGTGGTATTGTCTGTGCCTCGCTTGTCGAGTTAGAGATAAAAATTTCCACAGGAGCTCGATAGAAATGGTGGCTGTGTATGTAGAAGCTATTTACATAGGCTTGGGCGGATATATTGCCTTACCAATAACAAGTCCTCACTTTAAATACATGTATTAGGCTGAATGAATAAAGGTGATTATCAGAGTGAACAATCAGTTGTAATTTTAAGATAAATTGTTCATTTTGCAAAGGTCTAAACCAAACCATGCTCTGAATGGCCTCACCTATAGGTAGGTGTTATGCTGTAGTGTCCATAAAACCACCATCATCACCACTAAGCTGACACATATAAGGATAAAGATGCTGTTTGATCATTCAACACTCACCTTAACCTTAGACACTATCTTTTGTGCACAAACATTTAAAATGTAACAGACAATTGTAATGATAAATACAGATGCGGGTAACTGTGATGCAGTTTAACTGTAGACTTCTTTCATCACAGTCTGTCCTGTGGTTCCTTCTCTCCAGTCAATAATACTATCTTACCATGGTGACAGTGGTACATGCAGATGCAGCAGCTGCTTGCTCCTCCAAACTTGCATCATTTATTTGTTTTGTATTGAAGAAGAGAACTGGGTTTAGTCATTAGCCTAGCTCAACCCAGTCTCACTCCAAATTGTGTAAAACCTACGTTTGTCCACAGTGCAAAACGTAGTGCTCTTACAATAACGGCTTTAAAATTGTGACGTGGGTACGTTTCATCTGCGTATTCTTTTCTGCGGGCATACTTTAGGTCACGTGACTGCCGAGTTTCTCCCATTGACTGTATAAAACACTAGACAAACCCTCCGTTAACGTCACCCATTGGTTTCTGCATGAGTGAAAGTGAAGTCTCAGAAATCTCGTCCTGGGTGCAGCCATTAGCCTGCGCGTGACTCCGCCAAGAGCCCACCCAAACGACGAAAAACCAAATATGGGAAAAGAGGCGGGGGTCGAAGGACGGACACCACGCCCACTCAGTTAATAGACCCCCGCTATTCGTCAACAGGCTGTCAATCAACGGAAAATTGTTGGCCATTTTAACATGGGCTCCAATGGGAATTTGCTCCCTTTTAGAGCCAGCCTCAAGCGGTCAGTCGCAGAATTGCAGGTTTTGGAACCCCTGGTTGGCTTTAGTGCGGAAGTGGCGAGTTTGCCCCTTGGTTTCTCCCCAGCGTGAACAGAAAACATGGCGGACATCCCTTCTGTTTTCGTCGGAAATTGCTATATTTTGAGATAGCTTGTGGCTTTAGCTTCGTTTTGATAACTTTTCTAGCAACAAATGTACACTTTCTTTTCATAGTACTATGTTTTCATAGTATTATGTTCAACCACATAATCCCAGTTGAAGTTGTTGCATTTTAGAGCGTATTGTGTTTTAAGTCAATAGAACCTATCAGACTATGGACTTTATATCAGTGATGCTTGGTGCATAAACACTGGACAGTTTCCCCCCAGATATTGTTAAGATGTCAACAAATTATTATCACTACTGCTATTTTCTCCAGATGCAAGTTAAAAAAATGCATTACTGAATTATGGTTGTATATAACTGCGTACATAAATAACTGTATATATTGCTTTTTCTTTTAAATGTTATCCTGTGTTATTCTGTGTGTATGTTTTATGTGAGAAGTATGATGGACTGAAACTGTAATCTGCTGTGCAATCCTGTAATAAAAAAAACAAGATTACAGTTTCTCAAGCTTCTTCAAAATCAGAACTATTTGAACTCTTTTTCTTATGTTGTCATTCTCTCTGTCCCATCTCCCTCTCCACCACCCATGCATCCATCACACCCTCTCCCACTACACATGCTCGCTTTTACTGCCTTTACTTAATGGCTTTCAGGTTGTCATCCAGCCTTTGATGGAAAGAGCTTTTGAAAGTTCCAGAGGACCGTCAGCTCCCTTCACCACATTAGCTGCAGCTAAATCAGGCTCAGTGGTGGTGGATGACTTGTCACTCCTGGAGGGCGAGTGGGAGTCTGGAAGCTGATCAGACGGCCCGACACTCGGGGGCGGAGGAGCTGCCACCTCCAGCTACCTGGAAGCTGAGGGGAGATAGTGGTGCATATGGCAGCAAGCCCTTTAGTCGCATTCACACTGACTCATGCACAGGCGGCTGGATCCTCACACTCTGCTCTGAACATCACTCGTATTTAGTCTTGTTTTGTTTTTCTGTGTTCCTTGCTCTAATTGTTATTTTATACAATCAAGTTCAACTGATAGTACTTTGTACAAAAAGTGTTTTTTTTAAAGGTTTGTTCCCTTGTTATACATCATATGTTAGTGTTTATACTTTTTTTTGTGTTAATTTGTAATAATCCTCCATGGGTAGGACTCCTTCTACACACCTTGTAGTAGTCTGATGGTAGGAGTTGACTTGGGTCCTTCTTTTGTTGCATATAAGATAAATTTATCATGAGGTTATGTACAATAATTCCTAAACTAATAAGTCATATGTCCTTTGACAAGCCTTGAACCATGTTGTGAAAACTGAATGGAATAGTGGTGAAGATAAGCTTTACAGAGTGCACCAGAGAAGGAAGGAAACAAACCCGTATCTCATAGTTGGCTCAAGATTATAAGATTTTTATCTTTGTTGTAATTATGAGTTTCGTTTCTGTTTTACAGGAATGCAAATGTAGTTCAACTGGATCCTGTTTAATGACATAAACTAAAGGCCCTGTCTTGCTGAGTGCCATAATTAAGTTTTGTGGTATATGGGGCATTTCTGGAATTAGTGTGTCCAATTAGATGACCATCCAGAAAATCTGCATATTTGTTCACACTACAGATGCTAAACCGTGTTGAGAATACATGAAAAGGAAATTGCGCAACCGTTTAAGGATTTTGGTGCACAGGGTGTTCTCTTTATGGGAGATTTTAAACAGTTTGAGCAGCGAACATATGTGACCATATGATGTTAGCAAAGGTAACACAAGCTACAGCATCAACACACAGGGAGCTGCAGCAGTCAACAATGTTACATTACATCTGCAATGAAACAGTTAAGAATGGCTGGTCATGAAGGCGGAGCTAATGATAGGATATGAAAGGACTTTACTAATATGCTGCTGTAGCCAAACGGTTGATGAATTTGTCACAGCATGTTAAAACATGAATGAAGCAGCTAATATAATGTACCTCACCATTTCAGTTTGGACTGAGTCTGTCTTTAGCCTGTCATCACTTGAGCACCATCTTGTCATCACAAATGCTTAAAAGTAAAAATGTACTCAATTTTCTTTTCAATAAATCTGATTGCTAACACTTAATGAACAAAACTGAGCAAAGCGAGGGGCTTGAATTGGCAGGATCCATGGGATCTTTGCTTTTTTTAAAGAGAATGTGAAAGTGTTTTTTTTCTGACTAAATCATCCCAAAGTGTTAAAATCTCCTTAAATGGTTGATAAAACTCAGCTCCACACCTACAAGTTGGATCTTAATCATAGGATAAAGTGGCTTGAACAGATGTAGGTGAATTTTTTCTGTGACCTCCATCATAGGAAACAATGACTTTATTTTCATTAACAGACTTAGTGGCTGACATGTCATCATCAGAAACAGAGGATGGACCACTGACAAAAAACTCATCAAGCGACTCTTTGTCAGCTTTGCAAGTTGCAGAGCTCAGCTCAGCTGTTGTTTGTCATTTTAGAACTGTGAAGAAGAAAAAGAGAATTCTTAACGGATATTTTACCATAACAATAATAATTGTTAATGAAAAAAATGAAAAAAAGACTTAAAAAGAAATTACTTACAAAGATATCTGAGATATATAAAAGTCAAAACAAACACTGGCCTAGAGAAACAAAAGTGTCTTGTCAAAGGTTTTGGGTTTACTGGTTAGCAACACACTGATATGTGTTGCCAGTGTGTTTTTAGAACAAATATATTCATGCGTCATCCGCAGTTTTGTGTGTTCAGTCTTCTTTTCTGATGTACCTGAGCATCTGAGCCCAACCATGATGACATGTTCAAAGTCAGACCTTCTCTGCTTTATTTTCAATGTTTAGAAAAAGCCTTCAAGCTTACATTTTTTCAAAATTTGGAATTTTCATTTATCCTCCACAAAGACTCATGCAAGTGGAGAAATGACCATAATCCAGTAAATATCTGCTTACATACTTATAATTAGGATGACATCACTGACAATATTATAATGCCTGAAGCTCACTGCTTATTCTTATCAATTTTTTTAGATCTCAATGACACACAAGTTGAATTACAGCAGCTACATGCTGAAAAACATATAATAGGTATATTTTTAAATAGAAAATTGTGCAAATAATTTCAAGATGTAACTATGTAAAGATGAAATAAACAAGATACAACATGTTAATCGGGGAGTTTGGAGGTGTTGTCACGTGTCACATTTCAAGATGGAAAGAGTTTGAGTTATCAGTTTCCCCTGCTTCCAAATTAATGCTAAACCAAGCTTAACATGTTCTGACTCCTGCTTTGCATTGAACTGACATGATATTGACATAATTTCTTATGTCACTCCCAAAAAGACAGCAAAGAACTCAATTCTCAAAACATTGAACCCTCAAGTTAAAAAGTTAATGGTCAGAGAACTTCATTCTTAACTGGCCATTTAAGGATAAAGATCCCATGATGGATGACCAAAAACATATTGCCAGTGGATGCCAACAAAGTACCAAGAAAGTTCTGGTTCTGAAAATATGTTTACTCGGTTTTTGGTAGTATTGTTTCACAGTGTTTGAATTTCCTAATCCACCACTTCCTGTACACAAACCAGCTCACTGGCTCGGAACCCTGTGAGGAGCTGTGGTATCTCAGTTCTCACCCTCCTCAACTAACTGAGTTGTCTGCAATTCAAGATAGAGTCACATCTTCCTCCAAAACTCATGGGAACCTTGGGGTAAATCCTTTAAGTGTATTACAGTAACCAAGCAGCCCTTTTAAGTTTTCCGACTAACAGTGCCAGTGGCACTCTAGGCATTTTTTTGATTTTCACAGCAGTCAGCCGCAGGCTCTCCCAACAATTGGTCCTTTAAAATTTCCTAGTATTCCTAAAATAAATCCCTCAGAGAAAGCGTAAGAAAACCAAGAGTAAGACAGTGCAGAAGAACGAAAACTCAGCTACAAAGACATATGTACTATACACAGGCACATGGCTTCATACAGCTGTCCTTCAATATATATGTGCTACTGGACAGAAATGCTGTAACCCTCTGAGGCTGCTCTGTTCTACAATTACACACACTGTGCACGTGAAACACAAATTAATATGAGTCTTAAATTTATTATGTTTAAACCCAGTGGCTTACGACTGAAAATTCCCACAAAAAGGAGGGACAGTTACATGAATGATATAAAGGTGATTCATGGGGAATGATTCCAACAAAAACAGCACTGTCTTAATAGCCTGAAAGATGCAATGATATATTCTTTATTTTGTATTTTATTTTAAAAATCACCTGAATATAGAAGCAGCAGTATAGAGACACAGAGGTCAGCACTGAAGAATCACAGCAGGAAGTTTCTGGGTTCTGTGGGACTGCTATGTTGTTCCTGTGTCTATGTGGATTTCTTTATACATCAGAGTCATGTAAGTTAATTGTTAACTCTACATTGTGTGTAGGTGTGAATGAGAGAGAGATTTTGGATCTCTATACATCAGCTCTATGTGAGATCTGCTTCAGCAACTGGTGACCCTGAAAAAGGACATGTTGCAATGTTAAATGGATGCACATAGAGCCAGTTGTTTTTTCCAAAATGGGCCAGTGGACCCTCAGACAGATATAAAATGCTGTCAACCTGAACATAAAGACACTAACTTTTCTTTTTTCCTACACTTGACATCTCATACTCTCCTTCCACCTCAAAACACATATTGTATGTTTTCTGCTCAGGTGATTAAGAGGCATCACGTGAACAGATATGACGGAGTCCACTCAGGTCGTTTAACATTTTTTACTGGTTTGATTTACCCGGGAGATCGCACTTTCTACAAACTGAGCACTGTGACTTCAACGATTGTTGTTTAATGATTCATCATTTCTTGTTGCTCTCTTTACTGTTTCAAACAATTATGCATTATGAGATTATAAATGAACAAACACTCACAGACTGTACCACTTTTTAAACCAATAAGTTCAACTACTGTACATTGAAGGATGCTACATTGTAAAATTAAATTGAAATTCATTTAAAAGTACACTTGTTTTGTTGCCTAACTTTGACTCACTCAGTGCTAAAAAAGACACTGTTGCTCCTCATGTTTTACACCAGAGTTTTCTCCCTACTTACAAAATCATATGTGTCATAACACTTTTAAATATTTTTTTACAAAATAAGAGCTGGAAATAATGAGCCCTATCCATAAACATGTTGAAATACAGACTGACTGAGTGACTGAGTGACTGACACATACTCCATCGGTTGTGTCTTAAAGTGACTCAAGGGAGAGTGATAGCAGACTCACTGTGGTGGAGCAGAGGTGAGTGGCAGCATCACGCTGACAGCTTGCAGGCTATTTGATCAGTGTCATTAATGTAATTTAAATGCTACTGTACATACCAGCTGGCAGGTTAATTTTATTTTAACCTCAACAGTCGCAGCCCTCCTCCTCAGCCTCCTCTTCACACTCCTTCCCACCGTTAGAACGCTTCAGACAATCATTGGCTCATGATCACAGCCTGTTCAATATTTCATATGGAGGTCCATTAAAGACACAAGAGGCTCCTTCTCCCCCTCTCCCTTGCGCTTCAAGTTCAAAACGGCTCAACCGCCCGCTGTTGGGAATGTTAATGATTATATGTAGGAGTGTGTGTTTCTTATGTGTGTGTGTGTGTACATGTGTCTGTGTGCTTTGAAGGGTATTTTATGAAAACAGATGGAAACAGTGAGTGAAAACCTTTTTAAGACAATTGTTGCTTTTTCAATCATTTGTTAATGACTTGATTAGAATCTAGGAACCACACATGTAGAATTCAAATACTCAGGTTGCGGGTTGTCATACAGATCATCAGCAGCAGACAGACACGCAAGAAAAAAACAGATAACAATGAAATCTTTATATGTTTGGCTGGAGAAAACAAACTACATGATATACACTTGAAGCTTCCAATCCTCATTAGTGCTTCACAGATGCACCCACACAAATAGCGCTCACAATGGCAGCCACCCACACATACACACACACACCCATACATGCATACACACACTTGCAGTCAATACAAACAAGAAAAGACAATCATTAACATTCTCAACAGCAGGAGATTTAGTCTTTTTTAACTCAGAGGAAAAAGAGAAGGAACCTCTCATGCCTTTTAATGGATCTTTATTTGGTAAGACAAGTTGAGGCTAATGAATTAGGCAATACTTTTAATGGGTTTCCAGTTTTTTTAAGCTTTGTAAATGCTGCATTGCCTTGAAGAACACCACGAATGTTAGATAAAGATAAAAATACTGAAGCTTTTAGGCCTGAGGGTGTCCTTAATGTAGGTATCTGACGGGGGCATCCAACCTCTGATATTTTCAGACCTTCACAGTTTGTCAGCGGTGGATGTTTTAACAGGCTAAGTGTAGCAATAACTGCGTCGAGCCTGTCCATAAAAGAGTGAATGCAGATAGTCACTGCAGTACTACAGCACTCCACTGAGCTGACACAGAGTATAAAAATCCTTTTTAACTCATTGCCCACTTGTTTCGCATCACTAAACTAGTGGTAACAACCAAAAACTCAGCAGCAGTGTTTGGGGCTCCAAGCCTGTAGGGGGCCTCCGGGGGCTAACAAACTTTAACCCACAGCAATCTCTCAAATGTCGCAACTGCAGTTACAGCAACTCCTTCCTCTTGTTTATGATGGCATCTCAGAAGAAAAACTTCCTAAATGGGCCCCATGTCATCCCTGATATACTTGGTAGATTCATGTAACAATTCTCCTTGCAGTTGAGTCAATAAATGAAAAGGAAAAGTAATTTAATGTACAAAGTTTTTACTCCTTTTCTTAGTTTTTGATTTTTCTATTTTCAAATGTTCTCTTTTGGCTGATGGTTTTCAGCTGTCTACATACTGAACATGTCACCATCTGATAAATTATTTAACATAAGTTAGGTCACAAGGTATAAATACCAGTCACATAGAAATATCAATTAAGTATATTTAGAGCATTACCCTGGTGTTAATTATATACTAGAGTCTTGAAATGTTAGACTGCCTGTAAAAAATTTGAACCCATTAAACACCTAGTTTTAAAATGTCATCTGTAACAAGCACATCTTCTGGAAAAAGGAAATTGCATTATTGTATTGCTCTGCCCATCCGCACCTGGAGGTCTGGCTGGTGTTTGTATTAAGCGTAAATGCCATTTGTACTCCGTGCTGGCATTTTATAGAACAAAACATTGCTACAAATTCCTTTCAAGAAAAAAATATAGGTAATTAAATAAATTCAGAGAGCAAGAAATTTTTTTCCCTTTATTTTCATAATTTTTATGTCATGAACTGAGGGTTTCTCCACAGATTTTTTTGAATAAAAACTTATGAAAGTGATAAGGATCATGACAGCTGAAGAAAAATTAGATTTCAAAAATACTCTGAAATAAAGCATTTTCTTTTTTTTTTTTCATGTAGATTTCTGCTTGAAAATAAAAACATTTTAAACAGATTTACTAGTGGACTCTTCTGTTTTCTGTCTTTATCTGTTTAGGCTGTTTTTTCTTTATGAATTTCATAGTCTCTAAGTCTGATCCCCTTTCTCTTACTCACTCAGGCTGACTATATGGTAACAGACAGTGGAACGGACATGACTATGAGTTGGATATGTGACTCAGTGAAGGATGGGGGCACGGACCTATTCTCCAGGACTAGAGCTAGGCAGAATAGTTCTCACAGTGACGTGAACGTAGTTGGAGAGAATAAAAATGTTAGGCTAGAGAGAGCTCCAGATTTGTCCTTGTGGCTGGCAGAAAGTAACGCTGGTTGGAGGCCTTAGAATGCATCAGGGAAGAAAAAGATGTGTTGTAAAGGAAGGGCAGTGTGGCCGCATCGATCAGTACTTTTTAAGAAGTCAGTCGAATAAGTAGAATGAAGTCCAGCGACAGGTAGAAAACCACAGTTCGAAGGATATCAATAACACAGCTACAGAGGGGGAGGAGGAGACT
>JAQNCA010000002.1:1813260-1824988 GCA_029783725.1 Acanthurus tractus | reverse complement strand
ATAGATAGATAGATAGATAGATAGATAGATAGATAGATAGATAGATAGATAGATAGATAGATAGATAGATAGATGTTTATACAGTACATAGATATTTCTTGAGCTGTCTTTTGTAAAGAATCTATAGTCAGCAAAGTGTTGGCAGAGCATTTCAAAGTTTAGGACTACAGCTTGTTCACCTAAGGTGGGTGGAATGGGCAGATGGCAAGTTTAGCATATTTGACCTGGGAGAGCAAGCTTATGATGTTGTTTAGCTGTGTACTGTTTGCAGCTGCTGTAATACTTTAGTAAGTAGGCAAGAGTGAGTTTGTTGTGGTCTTTTTTTTTAGAGTTTATGTTAGATCTTGGTTTACCAAAATTTATCTGGTCAAAATGTATCTTAATATCTGGTCAACCGCCTAACATGACTGTTAAAAGATAAAAAGTTATCTAATATTACCCCTAAATTATGCAGGCCAGAGCAGACAGTGATCGAGGCCCAAAATTTTGTATAACAGGGAAAATTGTCACTGTACAATACCTAGAACCTTCATCTTTCCCGTATTAGGCTGTAAAAAATGTTTCTACTATCCAGTTTCTGATATTTGTAAGTCAGTCTAGATGATCTATAAGCCTCAGTAGAATTGAATGACAAGCAGAGCTGGGTATCATCTGCGAATAAATAATGCACAATAATATGATCTGTTCCATGGGAAGCACAAAACAGAAATAAAGAACAACAGGGGCCCCAGAACTGAGCCCTGCAGGACAAAATAAGACAATACAGAGGAATCAAGCACAAAAAAATGGAAACAGTGAATAAGATGAAAACCAGTGTAATGCCATGCCTGGCATGCTGACTCGATCGCTTAACTTCCACACTGTTGAATGCAGGGCTGAGGTCAAGAAGCACTAACACAGAACAGTTATATGAGAAGACATTAGAATGTCATTTGAAACTATTAAAGAGTAGTTTTAGTAGAGTATTACCTCAGAAAACCTGACTGAAACTTATTCTAACAGTTTAGCAGCCACAACATTAGAAATATTCTTAACAAAAATTAGAGTTTGGAAATAGACCTGTAGTTCCTAGGCAAAGCAGGGTCTTAGTTTTCTTTCAAATAAGCTGGATAGCAGTATGCTTAAATTTGAAGAAGTTCGCAATAGCAAATTTAATAGAGTTTAAAACTGGTAAAAAAAATTAATAATAATGAAGATGGTGTTGCATTAATTATGTAAAAAGATAGCATTGTTTTTTCTAATCAAATCCATCAAATAATGTAAGCTAATATATGAAAACCTTTGAAATCATTTTAAATTTTTGGTTTATTTCCTTTCACATAGTAGATGTTGATACTGGGTCTCAGTGCTGTTCACCACCTGCCATAAAGCAAAATAAATAAAATTGTTCTGTTGTAGAGTTGTAGCCACACTTTTTCTTTATCTCTTTATTTGTCAAAAAAGAATCATGACACGCAAACAACAAAGTAATTAAAAATAATTTCTCACAGTAATCTAATTTTCAAATAATTTTCTGCATATTAGTACAAAAATAACTAAACAGAAGATTAGTTTAGTAAGAAAAGCATCTTCACTGTTTCTTTTCAATTAATACACCAAGAGTAACTCAAAAATATTTATCAACTCATTCTTGTTGTAAATGTTCTGTCATTTATGTTGTGTTCAGGGCAGATCTGTATCACTTCTCTGCTAAATGCATTCTAAAATTTCTCAAACACACAAAATAAATTCTACTCGATAGCTTTTATTCTTCTTTATCCATATTAATCACTTTTAAAATATTTATCTGAAGAGGTGTTGAAGTTTGATGAGCAGGCAGTCGTTTTATTTCAGTCATACAGAGCAGTCAACTCTGCACCGTGTGGCAGTTAAGGCTGTTTGACAGGCCCCTTTGTATGTATATAATGTATTGTGTGTTTGCGTGACGGGGTAGTTTAGACAAAGATCAAGCCAGTTTGATTAGTGGCATTTGCCCCCTTGCTCACCCTTGTCTCATCAGTCTGAAGCCCCGTTCTTCTGTATCCTGTTAATATGCAGCATTTCAGCAGCCTCTGTCTCTCTCTCCCCGTCTTGTTTCTGTCAGAGCTCCGTTTTGTTTCCCTGTGTCTGTGGAGCTGCCACCCAATCTCCTCCGGGCCTGCATGTCCAATAGACCAGTGAAGAAGAGAGGAGAGCTCCTTCATAGCCCTCCAGGGGTTGTTTCAGATGCAGAGGCCGTCCCTGTCATCTTGTGTATTTAGTGAAAAGAGCAGGGCCGATGGGGGATTGACTGTATCTCCTGGGTCTTTCTTAAGAAAAACCCCTCTTTCTTCAACCTCCCCTCGCCCTCATTTTCATGATCTTTGGAATGCACTTTGAGGCTGTAGGAACTCCAGGTGGCTGAAGGGGGGCGCTCCTAATACCTCCTTTCTGTTTTTTCTCAACTTCCCCTTTCTTCACAAGTCTTTTTTTCTCTCTTTCTCTCCCCAAGGCAAGTCCAAGGGGTACATTTCTTCAGAGAGCAGCTTTGGCAGCGCTGTATTTATTCACGCCCTCTTGTATGTTTGGAAAGACCATGCAGGTTGAAACCCTTTGTCCACCCCCCACATTGCTCTGGTTTCTGTAAAGAAAAGGCTCTCCAGCAGCGCATTGAAAAGATGGTGCCTCAGAGAGAGAGAGAGAGAGAGAGAGAGAGGTGGCAGCATCATTTGGTCTCTATGTGATAGCCCTGAAGAACGTTGTGGAAAAAGCAAATTAATGGCATCAGACAGCCTTGTGACAGGGTACCCCATTATGTGACAACTGCACAAAGCCCCCAAGACTTTGTTTAAAGGCAAAAAAAAGTTACATATATAAAAAACACGTGTTTTTCAATCCAGTCTGCCCCTTCTCTAAAAGTAGGCCTCTCTCCAACATTTTTGGTAAACCACGTAATCCATGATTTGAAAAACATTTTCCATTCTCTTTGCTTTTCAAATGAGTCGGGGAATGATGAAATTTCGACATTTCTTGATTAATTGTTTAACAACATCAATTCAAAAAAGAATTTACTCTGTAATGTTTGTTTTTAATGCAGTGCCAAATTTAAAAGAATTTAAATAAATAATGAAAAAGACAATGGAACTGTAAGACTACTGGCAAGACATACTGACAAGAGTGACACTATTTAGACAACTTAGATGAAGCACTGAATATACAGAATATATATGTATATATTAATGTATATTGCTATGTAATATCTGGAAAATCTACACAGTTTTAACATATTTAGAATAATATCTAGCCATTTATCTGATTTCATATCCTGTCTCCCAACAGCTACCACGAACATGACATTTCTGGGTAAAAATTTTCCAAGGCACAAAAATATTTGACAAAAAAATATAAATTAGCTCCACATGACGAGTAGGACATATTTTGTTGCAACATCACACATGCCCTGCCCACCGAATCTGATAAGAATGTTTACAGTTGATTACAACACGCTGCTCATTGTTATGGTAGTGTTGCTTTAAGTTCTTTACTTTGAGAACAAAACAAAAAGGGCTGACAAATGCAAGTGTCTCTTCCACAGTGCAACCTTTTGGAAAAAATGTAAGAAAAAAAACATGAAAAACATGAAATGATCTCATTGTTGGCGATAAGTGTAACCCCACGCCTTTCTGTCTGTCCAGAGAATCCACCTCTCAGAGCCAAACAGCGCTCTGGATGCTGGCTGCAAACCTCATTCTACAATAATAATCCCTTATTCCTCACATACTTCATTCTGCAGTGGTTTTCTTCTAAAAACTGGATTGGACTGGTGTGGCCAAGAACCAGACATTATTTATTTTTATGATGGTTTTTATTGGTCTTACTACTTTTCTTCAAAGTAAGGCTGACATTTTAGGTGTGATTTGCAAAAGGTCAAGGCAAGAAAAACAAAGTAGACAAATCACCTTATTTTCTCCCATCATGAGAGAATTAAACACGTGTGAAATGCATAATGCTCGAAGTTGAGTAGCCTTTCCTGTTGCTTGAGATGAATGTGGACTGCTATCTAGTTTTGTTTGTTAAGAATAATGACAAAGATGAGCTTCCACAGGATCAAAAAGTGTTCTTTCCACAGTTACTATTTAGAAATTCAAAACGCCGTGCCCTTTAGAGATCATTCTGAGCTCTTTAGAAGTCATTTGTGGCGGTCTTGACTGCATCTTGAAGACATTTCAGTATCTTTTTAACATGAGGAGAAAGCATTTGGAACGGTGGTGAAAAAAGGCTTTTTTCACTGTCAGTGGGATTAGGAGACAGTTTACTGATAAAATTGCAGAAGACATTGCCATCGTAATCCTGTCTTCTGGTCGTCTCGGGATCTTTGATCCTCCTCTAAATCATATGCATCAATTCATTGAAAGAGTTAGAGATAACAAGACTCCAGCTCCCTCCAAACTAGATTTCCATATAGCACATTAGCTTTAATCACGTGTATTGATTAGCCCCAAAACATGAAACATACAGTGGAAATGCCACATTCACCAATGTTCAAAGATTTTCCTGAATATAGATGTTCAGTGAAAAGATGAGAATATGTAGGGCTGGTTTAATGATTGAGTTTGTTTGATTGTAACTTTGTATTTGGCTGCAGGATCAACTGTGTTCATCACAACCCCACTCTGTTGCACTGTGTCTCACCATGGCTTTGTCTGTCTAAATAACAATTGCTTCTGACTGAGTAACATTCTTAATCTTTTATAAAAAATAATGCAAGAAACTAAAGTAATTCTTCCTAATGCAAAAAGATAACCTTTTTATACCGGGGCTCCTGTCAATCCATCAACTAGGTCTCCAAACTCTATCTCTTAGGTGTACAGCTGATATTATGAGAATATTTTTTCAATTATTTGCAGCAACAGACAACATAATATTGACATAACAAATGGGTTCAATTCTGCCTTCTTGTGATTTAGTTTTTAGTCTATCTTTAGAGCCTTCCTTGGTTTATTGAGAGCCTTTTGCACAAATTTAAAACTGAGACCTGAATGTGGCTGATACCTACATCTTTTGGACATAATGACCACTGTGGATTACTGTAGGAAAAGTGAGGGAAATATCTGTTAATCAATATGCATTTTGACTAAAAGTGTATTAGTTAAATACTGTATTCACTGAAGACAAAATTTTGTGATAAGAAAAAAAATATCTCTATCTATCTCTTTCTCTTTAATTTTGGGATGGGATCCACAACACAGGTGGGTGGTTGAGATTCAATCATTTAGTCAGCTAAAAAAGAGTCATTAGAAGAAGAGCAGACTAAATATCTATCTGGTTTCACAACTTGTCTCTCTGTCAGCCTGCCTGCAGCATTGAAAAAAATCTGGGATTATACTTGTTTTTTCAATTTAGATATATTTTAGGACAAGCTACATGAGATCTTTAGGATTTAAAAATAAAAATAACTAGATTTTTTTTATTTTGCAATGTAGTCAAGCATCATTAGCAAGGATAGCATCACTATCACTAAATCAACAATTTTAAGGGAGGGAAGTTAGCTTAGGAGTCCTCTGTTATATTGAGATATGGCACTAAATTTATAGCCAGCGGAATCTTTCCCCTACATTTAGCTACAGCAATCTAGTTTTAGTTTTTTGCCTGTTGGGGTGTAGTACAATAAGTTCAAAAGTTATTAAATGATGGATTCCTATCTTATGTTCAACTTCAGCTCCCTAAGTGGGAACGAGGTTGAGGGTGTGGTGAAAGCACTGTCTGAGTTTATGTACATAAACATTCAAACACATGGCACATTTGTAGCATGAGAGGTGCTCTGAGAGAGGTAAGAGGTGCTCTCAGTACTCTGAGAGGTGGTACCAACATTCATCAGACCAGGGGGCCTTGGCAACAGCAATCAATCCACTCACAAAGCTGAAAGCTCCTTGGCACTTTGGGTCAATATGACTCGCCAGTAACCTTTTAGTAAATCTAATTTACTAACATAAGTAATGAGCTAATGTGGTCAACAAGTCATCAGAAGTTGGTAGGAATGTAATTAGTAATGCTGTTAGCTTTTGAAGAACATAACAAAACCAGAGAGTTTTATCTTTCTTTAGAACCAAAATGCACGGTGAACTTCATGAGTTGTCACTAGGTTCAGACATGCCAAGTTCTATCATGAAGACAACTCCATGTCCATGCAAAGCACTGTCCCCTGGATGGACTCTGCCTACATGCTGTTTAATTAGACTTTGACTTTTTTACTTTTACTTATGAAAAATTTGGAGTCAAGCATAATATTGTTTAATCATGTAAAAGTAATAACACATTTTCTGATTCTTTTTTGATTCTTCTCTCTTCTCTGGTATCAACACAATGTATTTCAAGTTACCTTTTTTCTTCTCAGGTATGGCGTAGAAAACCTTGCTTTAAGTGGAGACCCAATCACAGCAACACAGCTTAAACATGTTCTCACGTGTTCTATAAGTGTGAACAGGCCTTTCAGTCCTACTAAACCTTAATTTTTGGCTAACCATGTTCTCACTAATGGCTCCACAAACCTCTCACAACCCGTAATAAAATGCAGACAGACGCTCTAACAGATTTGTCGAAGTTTGTGGTCCATGCAGTGAAAAACTAAAAAAATTTAGAGAAACTAACACAATGCTTGCACAATTATAGATTTATTCATGTCCTAGACAAACCTCCCAGTTGTCATGTGTCCCCAAACAAAACCTGGAAAAACACTACAGATAGCAGAAAAACAACTTTGAAGCAAAAATGGGCCCCTTGGGTTTTAGAAAGGTGGCTTCGAGTACATGTTTCCCTGCAGCCACCCAGCGACTTGTCAAAATGATAGACAAAATAAAAATTGGAGCATCTAAAAAAATAATTTGGTTGTAGTCACTGAGAAGGACAGGTTATGGTAAGGAAAAAGGAGAAAAAGGAAACCCACACAGCTAAAAAGGTTCAGGGTGAGAAAAAAAAATGGTCAACACACATTTAACCCAAATGTAGGAACAGAAACATAGACAGTGAACTGCTGGTGTTGCTCGCCACATACAACCAAGCCAGGCTGTTTGTCATCATCTGAGAACAGTACAGATGCACCCACCAGCTCCAGATGAGTCATGGTGAGTGAAATTTTTTGACCTTGAGTTCAGAATCCATGTGATCAAAACAATGATCAAGGAAAGAGACTTGAAATACTTGAGAAAGTTAAAGCCACATGCTCATGCTCCACACACATCACTGTGCAGCGCTTTAGTTACGCGCAACAAAACAGCCTTTGACGGTTATGAGTGCACTTCACATCATAAACAGGCACAGAGGACATTTTTAATGTTTGAAGTACATTTTCGTTCCTGTTTTTAGTAACATTTTTGGTGCAGTGCTTTTTCAGTGTGATGAAGCATTGAGAGTGTAAAAAACAAAGTGAAAAAGGTATGAGTAAGAAAAAGCAGAAATATAAAGAATGAGTGATGAAAAAGGATAAATATTGAGGAAGAACAGGAGAGTTAGAATAGTTACACAAGTAGAGAAGAGCAGACAGTGGAGGCACAATTATACTGTCAAAGAAGTAACTGTAGTTTGAACATTATTGAGTGCTGGTTTCAATAACATCACTCACATAATGTAAACTATGATTTGTTGACACCATTTATAGTTACTTGGACACAATTTTACACACAGTAGCTTGCTCAGACAGCAAAAGACGTATGTACAAATGCCGCCCTACATAAAATTTTTTCAATTTTTGAATTTTAACTAAGTTCACAATCTCAAGGAAATCAACTGCTTAATTTTTTTAAATTAAGTTTTAATTTTTTCCATTTACATCATGGCTCTCCTTTCCAGGGACTGTCTCTGTCTCCTGTCTGTCTCTCTACCCCCCACCCCCTTTGCTCTTTTTAGTCCTGTTTGTCTCTCAAGAGACTGTCTCTGTGCCAGCTGATCTCCTTCATCCTTCCACTTCTGTTGATTTAAAAAATGCACGCAAACAGCATGGGTCAAGCAAAATCTAATAGAATGCCCCATACTGTCAGGTTACATTTCCTTTCTTACATAAATAAGACATACCACTGATCATAAATGAAACTGTAGGCCTGTACATGGCAAGAGCACACAGAGCAGCATCATACAAAACTCCTTAAAACCATTTTAACTGTTGTTTTTCACCGTTTCAACAACCAACAACTCTTATTTAGTTGAAATAAATTCTTCTTCTTCTTCTTCCTCTTCTTCTTCTTCTTCTTCTTCTTCTTCTTCTTCTTCTTCTCAGGAGACTGAGGAATTATCTTAACCAAACTAGAGGCCATGATAGTTAAAAACAGTGGAAAAGAAAGAACCAGATCCTGCCTTTAGAGCTGAGTATGGTTTAAATTATTTTAAACCATCACTTCTGAGGTCTGACTTTCATTACTAGCACAAAAACAGTTCTTTTTAAATATCTTTTTTGGAATGCAGTAACCTGAAATTTTTTCTGCAATTACGTCAGACTCAAAACTCAACATAAAGAGAGTTCTTTGACTGTGAACTAACAAATGTTGAGCAGTTGCAAGTGTGTAGAGGGTGTCAAGCTCATGCCTGTGAGGCTGCATTTACCAATCTGGTTTAAAAAAACTCACTTGTGAGGAGACTTTATCATGCTGTTGTAGCGGGTGTGCCTGGCCTCATGTCTCGCTGGATGCACACCCCTTCTGTATTATCTGCATTGTGTTCATTGGCTGTGGTTTCTGAAGAAAGGACCTGGACAACAGCATCCACTGGTTGCTCCTTTATTGGCATTAGGCAGTGTTAGTATCTGTACAGCAAAATAATAAAAAAATGTTCTGTAACATGCACTCTCTCCCCCAATACAGGTCATGACTTGCCTCCTCTCAGTGAGCAGAGCGCGAACTGCGACTTACACTTGGCATATACTGCAGTGTATGACTAATAAAGTTTATATTTTAGCACCAAAGATGATGTTTAACAATATGAAAATAAATGAAATAAATTGTATACATGCTACACGCATTTTACTACACATGAATTTTAAACATGCCAATGACAACCAGTTTTTACTATTACATGTAAATAATGAACAGACAGAATACACATACCTGTACAGCAAAATAAAAAAATAAAATGCTCTGTAACATGCATGCATAAATGTTCATCCATGACTAGAGAAAACACTACAAACCTCCTCTCAGTGAGCAAAGTGGGAACTGAGAGTGGCGCTGCATTAATGTCAAAATAAAGCTCAGATCTCTTAAAGTAACAGTACAAGTATTAACATTTCAATTTGAAAAGGTTTCAAAACACATTATAAATGTTTTTAAAACACAGATACCTCAGTATTTATCAGGATTTGGTGAAGTTTTAACACGTTTTTCTGTTTTTATTACTCTACCCTGTTTTCATGCTTTTCCTGTGACATTGATATTACAAACGGTGATACAAAAACACAAATTCGGGATTTTCTCCATTAACAGAACGCCCTCAAAATTGCTCCATTGCTTGGAACCAGTTATGTAAAATAACATCAAAGAATGACTCAGGCCTGGGCGGACTGGTGGAATTAAAACAAGTTATGACTAGGCTTAAACACCTGGGATCTAAAATTGTGTGTCTTCAGGAGACAAACTTGACTTCAGGTGAGGTTATCAGATTAAGAAGAAGACGGCAGGGACAGGTATTTGCTGCGAACTACTCATCCCATGCTGGGGGTGTGGTCATATTAATTCACAAGTCCATCCCCTTTCAAATAAATACAACCACTTTGGACCCTGGGAAAGATTTTTCATTCTACAGGGTAATTTATTCGGCCAACATCTTAACTTAGTTAATGTCTACAGCCCTAATAAAGACAATCCACAATTTCATAACAACATTTTTCTTACACTCATCATTAGGAGGGGAAATTATTATGGGTGGGGACTATAACTGCTAATTGAACCCCAATATTGATCGAAATGGTAAGCAAAACTCTTCCCACAATCAATCTGGGAAAGTAATCTTCAACTTTATGGATGAGCTGGGCCTGTGCAATGTCTGGAGGGAGTTTAACGCAGATAAGAGAGAATTTTCCTGCAATTCAGCAACACATAAAACATATTCACAACTAGACTTTTTTTTGATTTTCTAAAACCTCCCTTTCTTATGTTGAGAAATGTTATTACAATAGCATAATAATTTATGACCATGCCACATAGAATATCCATAGAATATAGTACTTCAAAAGAATTCCACAGACCTCCCAGATGGAGATTTGATACCAAGTGGCTACAAGACCTAGAGGTTATCCCCTTTATTGACCAACAGATAGAATTGTTCTTCCAGGTCAACACATCTGAAACTTCATCCTTAGTTAGATGGGAAGCTTTTAAAGCTTAATCAGAGGGCAAATAATTATCTATACCAGTTTTAAATCTAAACAGTTCAAAAACAAAATGCTGGCAATCGATGGGGAGCGGCAGGCCCTGATGGGCTCCCCATCGATATTTAAAAAAGATTAAAGATAAGCTGCTGCCTCCTCTTTTAAATATGTTTGAAGAGGCATTCAGAACCAACTCCTTGCCACCTTCTCTTTCCAGAGCCTGTATTACAAACATTCTGAAACCTGGTGGACCACCATTTGAATGTGACTCCTACCTACCCATATCACTCTTGAACTCAGATACTAAACTCTAAAACGCTAAAATCATAGCACGGAGGTTAGAACAATACCTGCCAGATCTTATACATGTAGATCAAATCAGGTTCTTCAGAGGCAGGCAGGCAGGCATTTTATAATCAGAGAAGGGTGCTTAACATTTTACATTTTGAAGAGGGGCATCTGGATGCAGCCATTTTATCCCTGGACGCTGAAAAGGTCTTTGACAGGGTGGAATGGCCGTATCTGTTTGATTTACTGCCAAGATTTGGCCTTGGAGAAAATGTAGTAACTAGACAAAACTGTTATACAGTAGCCCTTGCGCAGAGGTTCTGACTGATGCCATTACTTCAAAACCCTTTAGCCTATCCAGGGGAACGTGTCAAGGGTGCCCGCTATTGCCCCTCCTGTTTGTATTATCAATTGAATCTCTAGCTTTGGCAATCAGATCGCACCCCCTAATTAACAATTGGAAACTATGAACACTGTATTGGCCTCTATGCGGATGATATCGTACTTTTCCTAAAAAATCTGGCAAAGTCCTTACCAACACTTACTAAATTATTGGAGTCTTTTGGGAGTTTCTCTGTTTACAAAATGAATAACACAAAGTCTAAGATACTGTTTCTTGGAAAGAATGAAAGAGACTGCCCCCTCAGAGGCGATTACATTTCAAAATTCACCTTGTGGCTTCACCTATCTGGGAAATAAAAATTACTCCCAACATAAAAGACCTAATTCCAGAGAACTATACAATATATATACGATCTGAACCCGAATGGTGTTTTTTTTATTGGACTTCTGTGCTCGTCACAGATTGTCCATAATGAACACCATGTTCAAGCTTAAGGGTGTCCATATGTGCACTTGGCACCAGGACACCCTAGGCCGCAGTTCAATGATCGACTTTGCAGTCATGTCATCGGACTTGCGGCCGTTTGTCTTTGACACTCGGGTGAAGATAAGGGTGGAGCTGTCAACTGATCACCACCTGGTGGTGAATTGGCTCTGATGGTCGGGGAGGATGCCAGTCAGACCTGGCAAACCCGAACGTATTGTGAGTGTCTGCTGGGAATGTCTGGCAGAGTCTCCCGTCAGAAAGAGCTTCAACTCCCTCCTCCATGAAAGCTTTGACTGTGTTCC
>JAQNCA010000002.1:1754408-1769372 GCA_029783725.1 Acanthurus tractus | reverse complement strand
AAGTGCTTGCTCATGTGGGAATTGTTTTCAATTGTTGGGTTCCTATAAATTTAAGTAATCAGTGTATTTATAGAGTGTGGTCCTGACATGCTCTATACTGTAAAGTGTCTTGAGACAACTTTGTTGTGATTTGACGCTATATAAATAAAACTGAATTGAATTGAATTCATCATCTCATTTTTTTTATCTCAGTTCTGTTCAGCCACTTTGAAAATATACTTTGTGTAAAAGCTTCAAATTCAAAGACCATCAGAAAGGGGAGTGATTCTTTGAGCTCTTGGAAGACTAAAATCTGATCAAAAAAAAGTGGTGAAGCTGGAATAACTGCTTTAGAACAGCATTACTGTTTATTTGAGTAAAAGAGAAGAGCAGAGTGGTGAGTATGATGTGACTCTGATTTTAGAATAATAGAATCAGTGAAAAGGATATAACACTGAATATGCCAAGACAACAGGTGCTGATTAAAAAACACAGAGGCTTTTAAATTAAATATCATTAAATATACTTGTTAAACAGTGGGAATGAGACGAAAATCCGCATTTCATTTCACTTTGTTGTGTTAATGTTCTACATTAAGGTTACAGACAGGCAACCTGATGCAGTTTAGATCATGCTGTTTAAACAAATCGTGACTGATATTGACCATATATGAGCTTGACTAAAGACCCTATTGATTGTTTCAGAGGTTTTTGAGTTAAAAACCTGCAAATCCTCATATTAAAAGAAACCTGGAATCAGCATATGTACGCAAAAATGAAGCGTTTTAGAAAATGACTAAAGATTGAATTATTAATTATAAAAATAATCAACTGATTTTCTGTTAACTACCTGATTTAATGAAATGAGTGCTTATTTGAGCTCTCTATATATATCCTCAAACATGTGAAGGAAAATATATTGACTGAACACAATAAGGGCAGGGAGTGACTGAATTGTGAGGTAATGTTCTCTGCTGCACAGTAAATAACAGGGCAAAAGTCTCTGCTATGTTAGCATTAAATATTTTAAGAATTGCATAGTTATCATGAACCCCGAGCCCCGATGGCTGAACAGTAAAACGTAAATCAACTTAATCAAATGTCACCGCACTGCCAGCACAGTTTGATTGACAGGCCCTCTTTGGGGAACATATTGCAAAAAAAGCACAGCAATGAGCACTTAGCCACAACGACAGAGACAAGATCCATCCCAAATTACCACTTGTAAATCACAGACATGGAATCTTAAAAAATACTTGGACGCGGGCCCCTCGACTGTCTGTGAGTGCACATGAAATTTTCTCAGTTGCTAAATATGTTGCCGGCGTGGCGAGCCTGCGTCTGATCTGAGCAGCAAGGGGTTAAGCTGGCTGCGGCTGGTGTGTTCGCAGCAGGACGGCAGTGGCCGGGTCTGGGCCAGCCTCCAAACAGATGTTGGTTTGTTTTAGGGCTGTGGTTAAATAGTTGGATGGCGTTCCAGCTCACAGGGGAGAGAAGAGGGGATTAGAACTGTGAGGATTGCAGCTGTACAGACAGAGAGAGCAGGAGGAGGGAGAGAGAGACGCACAGATAAAAAGCAAGAGACTGGAAAGCAAATATGCAGCGCTGAATAAAACGGATTGTAGGCTGTGTGGCCCACAGTCTTTGATCACCATAATGCAAACCACCAGCAGACACAGAAATTAATTAGATTTGAAGAAGATGCTAAACTTAGGCTTGATTTTACTTTGTCATTTCTTGCTGGTACATTTTCCTAAGATTTTTATGAGTGTATTTAAATATATAGCTCAGTGTGTTGGGGAATATGTTCATTTGCTTCCTTTCTGAAAGTGAAATGGGAAGTTGGCCATGTTTAAAAGTTTTACACTCTAACACCTCTCACTAATTGACCATTAGCATAGCATTTGTCATTTTCATTGATAATAGAGGTGAATTAAGGAATTCTTGGTATTTTGTTGAGTGATGGATCTTGATTACAGACAGCTAATACAAACGCAGGCTTCCAGTTTATTGCCACTGACCAGTGTTTTGTTGGCATTTATTACAAGCTGTGGTGAGATAGCTATTTAAGCTAACATTAGCTACATGAATTAATGGCAATAATGGTGACTTGAAATGAGGACCTTGTAACAGGGGTCTGAAATGTGCATTTAGTAACTCCATACATGATATGATAGCAAAAGACAAAGGTCAGTTTATGATGACAAAGATATGTAAAAAAGAAATAGCATTGTTCTTGTATTGTGGTGTCGGTACATTAGCCCTAGAATTCTAAGCATGCATCTTTGTACATTTCTGGAAGCAGAGGTAACAACCAGCCTGGCTTTGATCTTCTAAATGCTTCCACCCAAAACTCTGAAGACATACCTTGTCAGAATATTGTTAATTTATCCAAATTAAATATCAGCATTTCAACATTTCAAAAATACATATCCAAGTGATGTAGATAAAGTTGCTTGAATATAAGCTGACTTTCTCTCTCAGAGGAGGAGATGGTGGTGACTAGATATTTTGCAGTCCTGTTTGTGGCAGCGTCACACAGTATTTAGGGTAACCAAAGCATGAACCAACACATCTTTCACTTACCCAAACAAAGTGCTTTTTTGTGCCTAAACATAACTTAGACCATAACTGCAGCGTTGTCTCAACATAAAAATCCAAAAATTATCATACAGATTTTAATGTAAAGACACATTAAGTTTTAAAATATTCCTAGTTTGCTAAAAGTTCAATGTAAATATTTCTTTAGCAGTTAGGTTAATCCATGCACAAATAGACATCCAAATACACTTTGTGGCTTTAGAGGGGTCATCTGCTAAAACTGCATGCAGCTTACTTCTTATGTTACTGTGAGATTTTCAGGTTTTGTAGCATCATGCCTGTACAGAGACCAGAAGCAAAACTTGGGCTCACTGACTGTATATGACAACCCACATCAGGTTGCTGCACTGAAGCGCTGGGTAAAGAGACACTGTTGAGGAATAATTCTCTCTCCAAAAAGTACAACTGAAAGCTCTTACAGTTTCATTTATTTTGATGCTAATTGTTAATCATCAATGAATCAATAAATCAATAAACCTTTGATGTGGTGGTATGTTCAAGTCAGACAGTTATTCCCCTCCTCCTTCCAGTTTGTCTTGCTAAGTTAGGCCAACCACCTCCAGAATCCAGCTCTGTGTTTAACAAACAGACATAGGATTGGTGCCAGTTCAAGCATTATGCCCTCAGAGGGATCTGTTCAAAATCTAATAAAATGTTTAACTTTTACCATTCAGCAGCTAATAGAGATGCGCTGTTGAATATAAGTTTTGAAAGTAAGTGTCTTTGAGAGTAAATGAGTCAATGCAGTCAGGCTGCCGTTTAGCTCACTCGGTAGCGCGCGCGGCACAGCCCATATGCGAGGCTCCGTCCTCTGCGCAGCGGTTATGAGTTCGAATCCGGCTCCGACCATTTGCTGCATGTCACCCCCTCGCTATGTCCCCATTTCAACTCTGTCCTATCAAATAAAGGCCAAAAAGCCCAAAAAATAATCTTAAAAGGAAAAATAACAGTCCAAAGGTAACACTGAAACAATACAATTCACCCTCTGAGAGGCAGTAATGTCCACAATAAATGTCAGTACAGCCTGCAAACTCTTCTTGAAATTTTATGGTGCTCTCTCAAGGCAATGGTGGATACAATTCACCTGGGTTTACCAAGAAAGAGAGTTTTGGGGGAAATATGAAGCAACAAAACAGAGGCAAGACACATTGGATAGAGATGGGACAAGGACTAGAAGACCATATTTTCTTTTTTTCCTTTGCTTTTTTTGACAAAAAAGGAGATATTTTCCAAAAAAGAATATGTGCCTCCAGGGAGGAGAGAGTGAGAATAGGAAAACTCCACCATTTTTTTGCATAAGTAGCACTTTGAAGTCAGGGATGGAGAGATGGGAAAGGAGAAGGAGAGGAAGGAGGAGACGAAGAAGAAGAGTAAAAGAGAGTGGCTATGGATGATAGAAGCGCAGTGTCAAAACTTTTTCAAGTGCAGCTCTAGTCAAATATGCCTTAATGGCCCTGAGGCGCCCCAACTGTACTTGCATGCTTAGTGTTTCACCACTTTCTTCTCCTCCTCACCTCCTCTCTGCAGCCTGCCCTCCATGAAAACTGCAGATACTGGCTTAGCCCTCAGCCTTGGCTCACACATAGGCCTTGATCTCTTTAGACAGCAAGCTTGAGAGCTGCATTTTGAAGTGGATTAGTCCCTATAGGTTCTCTCAAACTCTTCATAAGTCCAGTGTGTTCATGGTTAAAGCCAATTAACTCACAGGTCTGGCTTTTTTTAGCCTTCTACATTAATACATGTTGCATGTGGTTGAATGACATGACGTGCAGATGGTCATACACTGTAGAGTTGCAGTTCTCACTGGTTTTAACAGATGTCATCACATCACCCCAGTGCTGGCTTCTCTCTATTGGCTCCCTGTGCATTTTACAAATAATATTAAGACTTTACTGATCACTTTAAAGTCCTACAGGGTCTAGTTCCAAGTACAATCACAGAATTGCTGACCCCATATGAGCCTTCATGCATCAACAGGCAGGTCCTTGCTAGTTGTTCCCAAGTGAGAGCTAAAATCTAAAAAAGGTGGCCACCGATTCTCCACCAGAGCCCCTCAACTTTGGAACGGCTTGCAGAATCGGTGCCGTCTTTTAAATCACTTCTCAAAACTCATTTTTAATCAACTAGCCTTTATGTGATGGCATCTCTCTTTCTGCTTGCCCTTTTTACTAGAGTTGTTACATTTATTTATTTTTTATTTTTATTTACTATTTATTCATTTTCATTGTTTTATTTCTCTTTGACATATTTTTTATATCTTCTAAGCTTCCTCTCTATGTACTTGGTATGTTTTTTTAAGCCTCTCACTGTCAAAGCACTTTAAAAAGCAACTACTTTTAATTCAAAAGGACATGAGTAAAAATGTACTATCGAGACAGCAAAAGATATTAAAACGCTGTTGCTGAACTATTTTACAAACATAATTGATAATAATTAACTATTTACTGTGACTTTTTCACCAGGTGAGCATTTTTTTAACACACACTTACACTCGTAAACTAAAATGAAAAAGAGAGACACCCAAATCCCCTACTCTTTCTGTAAAAACTGTTCCATTTCACCACTGTCAGAGCCTGATAAACTGGGATCATGATCAGGAAAACTAACATCACATGGCATCTGATGCAAAATGGTCAAAGCAAAAAGAAGGCCCCTTTGTTTTCTTCAACATAGCTGTGGGAATAAAAATCCCCACAGCCCCCAACTGCCTCTATCAAATTGACAAATTAAAGAATTGCACCCAAAACAAAACATAAATGGGAGTTACTAGGTAATGGGAAAACAAAAGAAATGGCCACATGTCACACTGTCTTCCACTCAAATTAAAAGAAACCAAACCAAACCAAAAAAACAGAAAGCCAGCTAAAGGTGTTGACTCTCTGGACTGAAGAGGGAAACTCCAACCTCCCTATTTTGCTTCCAGTCAGACTGATTGGAATCAGGTGGGGTAGAACATCACAGGTGCAACCCAATAGCTTCTGATTAGCAGAGAAATCTGTAACATAAAATTAAATCTTTGTCTAATTCAACTCAAAAAGAAAGTCAGCGAAGTAAAACACAAAAAGACACTGCATCAATACAGTACTTCAGTGAACACTTAGCGGTTTTTACTCAGTATAATGGGAATGCCTGTACTGTGAGCTTTCATTTGGATATTCAAGTAAAAGCTGCTGATGCAGTAAGAGTGGAAAATTTAGGGATGCAAATTTTAAGAACAGGTAACATTAAAACCAAATTAAAACATCCTAAAAAAACAATAAAAAACATTTAAAAATACTGTGTACCTGGTTAAAAGTACCCAAAGTGGCGGACAGTTGGATAGTTTTCCCTCATCTTTCATATGTCTGTAATCTGGCACAGATGCAAGTCTGTTTTATCATCTTTAACGTCTGTGTGAAAACATTCCTCTGGCATAAGGGTATGTGTACATGCAGCTATTTGCACATCCGCGTTTTATGTACAAGAATGTGTGAGTGCATGTGTGTGTCTGTTTGTGTGTATCTGTGTTAGTGTACATTTTTGTGTGAAACAGACAGGGTGAGCCTGTCTGACAGCTGGCAGACACGATGATGATGGTGTTAGTGGGTTAGCTGTTTGATGAACGGATGGGGGTGTTTGAGAGTGGTTCAGAAAATGTAGATGTGTAACTAT
This sequence comes from Acanthurus tractus, assembly GCA_029783725.1. Classification (NCBI taxonomy): domain Eukaryota; kingdom Metazoa; phylum Chordata; class Actinopteri; order Acanthuriformes; family Acanthuridae; genus Acanthurus; species Acanthurus tractus. The sequence goes on along the minus strand of JAQNCA010000002.1, from coordinate 1,763,142 downwards.
GGAGGGTGGGATGAAGTGTGAAACCCCCATCCAGCTGCGCAGTCTGGATACACCTGGGCCTGCTGTCTAAACAACCCCATAGTGTTTTGCATGGCTGCCCCTGCATACATGTGTTGGTTTTTGTGCATGTGTGTGTGTGTGTGCATTTGTTGTGTTTGCAAATGACAAAGTCAGCAGGAGAAAGAAAATTGTTGGAGAAATGCTAGTTGTAGACTTTCTATGCTCACAAAATAAAGATTATTTGAGGCAATAGTGTGGAGGATAAGTTGTGGAGTCTCACGGCATGTGAGAAAAAGCAGCCCTGTAGTCTGTCGGGACGATAAAAATACTTTTTTATCTCTCTCCAGGAGGCGGTAGGATGAACAGACTGTTGTTGGGCTTGGTATTGTCTATTACTATTATTTGAGTGCTATAGAGGCAACTCACCTTGCTGATATGTATGTTTGGTTGATGAGTACCAATGACTTTCTAGCAGGTTTTCATCAGAACCTTCCTGTCCAAGACCTTACAATGGGAATGAACACCAAAAATATTATCAGAATTACATTTTGTCTGTATCAAAAGTGCTACACAAATAAAGTTTGATTGCTTGATTGATGTAAGTGGGTAAGGTGCCCTAGAACCTCTTTCATACCTAATAGTAATTTATTAACCGGTTCACAGTAGTAAACGAATCAAATATGAATCTAGTGTTTTAAACTGCATGTAATTTTCTTTCAATTAACCTGTATCTTTGAATAGATAGTTACATTTTTTTTAAGTGCGGTTAAATGTGTTTGTGTATATTCATAACATATAATGTTTTATCTGCAGTAAATAGTACTGGGCACACTCACAGTGAGGAGTGAAAAACTAAGCAATCACCTGCTGTGGATGGGGACAGCAGCAAACCCCATTGTAGCCACCTAAGAAAGGCCAACTTTCCAGTTTAAGTGTTCACTATATTTAGACTATTTTCACTGCTTAACTTTGCTGTCAGACAGCACTTTCTGCTGGAAACTAAAGCCATTATATCTATGCTGGCTCTCTTCAGAGACACCACACTTCCTCAACAAAAACAGTAATTTTACCTCACAGTACTCGGGAGTTGCTGGTCTACCACTGCCTCAACTGGTAAGTTTGTTTGTCTGTCATGTGACTTTGGTGTCTTAAATGGTTGGTTTGGATTCATCAAAGTCATGCAAAAAAACCAAACAAACTAACCGATTGAGGCAGCGGTAGACCTGCAACTCCCATTTTTTTGTGAGATAAAATTATTGCTTTTGTCAAAGGAGTTTGGTGGCTTTGGGGAGAGCCATATAATGGCTTTAGTTTCCCAAAGGAAAAACTAAGGGCTGTCTGACGGCAAGGTAAAGCAGTTCACTTATTCTTAGGTTAGACTTACACTGATATTCACTGTTTAAGAGGATGAAACACCTTAAAAGTGCATCAGTACTCCTGCTGTTTCTCCCCACTTTGGGCGTGCCGACCGCCAGCGACTGTAGGAAACACATTGAGTATGGATTAGTGGTTCATACAACCTCATACAATCACTCTAGAAAAAGAAATGAGCAATCTCTTTAAACAACAAAAACAATAAATAAACACATAACCTTGCATAGTATTGTATAAAAAACCTATTCAGCGGCAGCTTTATTAAATGGAACACATAGGAAGAAGACGAGTAATGAATACAGATGTTGCCTGAGATAATCTTTTGATCATACAAACCTTAAAATTTAAGTGATGTCCTCTCATTTCCTAACATCAATATCTACACATCATGAGACCCCTCCAGATTTTACACCTCAAAATCGGCTCAATAGCTTGTAAAACATTGCGCACTTTAACCAGAAAGTAACCCTTCACAACATGAAAATATGTTGACTGCAGACCTGATCTGGGTCAGAGAAGAAAGTGGAGTATATGTACTCAACTTTCCATTGCTCCACTTGCACACTCAGCACTTGCTGAATCAGTGAGTTGCAAGTGTGTAATAGATAGTTTCCAAGGCCAGTGTTACATTTCTATGTTCAAGAAAAATGTATATTCCTTATGCCAATTACCATCAGAGTTTGTGACTGGAATTACTCTTTTTCCTGAAAGGGTTCATTAAGATGTCTCATATATAACTATTATGTGAGCATTTGTATGTGTTGGTATGTGCGTGTATATCTATATTTGTGTGTGGGTATGTCTTTATTTTCCATCATGGCGATGGCAGTAAATAACTATATATTGTTCTTTTATTTTCTATTCTAAGTTGTATTGTGTTGTATGAAGGACTACAATCTTTCACTTCATAGTGCAGCCCTGTCTTGTATCTTGTTTTATGTGTGTGCTACATTCTGTCCAAACACAGGGTGTCAAAAAACAGGTAACCCAACTCCCAGCCCAACATCACAGCTTTATGGAAAGCATCTGGACCTTGTTGGAGACTGGAGGGCATACCTCCTTTATAAGGAGCAGGGTCAGATGCTGGCCGTCTGCGCTGTAGCATACATTTCTTGCATTGTTAGACGTATCTGCAAAACACAGATGGCTTTGACCCAGACTCTGCAACAACTGCCTCAGTCAAATCAGGAAATCAAAATGGCATGTTACAGGGATGTGGTCTCTTAGGAAGTAAGCCAAAACCTATAACACTCATATAATCACCTGCCAGGCCAGACATTGAGTCACCCTTCAACACAACTGTTTCCTCATTGTATTGCGAAAGCAGTGGAGTTTGGTCCCTTGTGCAAACACTACCTTGCGGGCCTGAGTGAGATAACCTGCATCTAATGTTCTACATTTGATTCAGCCTGGCTGAAGTAGCGGATGGGATGGGTTAACCACATCCGAACAATGTCAGATAATTACTCATAAATCACTCACAAACTTTACCACTCTGACCTTCCTGTGATTGCATACCGCTTCTGGCACTCATCGTCCTACGTGGCAAATTGTGCTTGCCAAGCTTTTTTTTAATCTGCAGTGGTGTTTTGTTTTTAGGAGATAATTACTCTTGAGTGACTTTAGCCTGGCTTCAAAGACATAACAAGAACTCAGGTCTTTTGTTCAATGTTTTATTCATTACTTCTATGAGTAAGTTTTTGTACCCAAAGTGTTGCTGACATCTGGGGACATGGTTAAATCACCAAAAAGCCATCTGACAAGTCAAGAAAAATTAGCAGTTAGACCACCAGACATGTTGGAAATAAACCTCCAGGTTTGTCAAACATTGTTGGAAGAGACAATAATATTATTACCCAAACTGCCAGTTGTAAGTTTACTGCTTGAGATTTAAACTTCTATGATGACTGTAGTTCTCCAGGTGTATATATATTAAGTGAATTAAAGAGTTATTATCAACATTTCTAGTGTGTTCACTTTTGGATTTGCTTCCAGTGACACTTAGGATCTGTGTTTTTTCTCGCTGACAACCAGTCTGACTGCTAGAGTTTCTTGCCCTGATGGTTACAAATGTCCACAGCAATTACTTTGGACAGTAAGACTTAATAGTTACTCTTAATAAAATTGACTGTAAGTATTACACAATGGTGTTACATGAATAGTCAAAGGAAAACCGGTTTTATAGTGCATCCAGAGGGGAAAATGAATATCAATATCACATTCCAGTTGCTCAAATATTTCGCTCCAAAATAGAAATGCAAATTAGCAGTTTATAGTCACGATGTCATGGTATCATCATCTTCAGTATTAATACCTTGAGCCACATAATTGGGATATTTCAGGGCAAATTAGCCAAAAGTTACTGAGATACATCTGTCTGGACTGATGTGGGGGTTTGACAGACAGTCGGTCCCCTGACTCAAGTTGCTAAAGTGGCCCCACACTAACCCAATCCTAACTACTGTATATTAGCCTGTTATTCTTACTGCTTAGAAAATGAATATAACAAGCAAATAACAAAGTATACATTGTTTCTATTTATTGTAGACAAATAAAAATTCAACATTGAAATATTGCTGAGTGAATGTTATCTTTGATTTGGGAAGATTCTTTGGGAACAAATTCAACTCTGAGCTTTTAGCCAAGACTTGTTGGCTGTTTCCAGAGCAACAGTCATCCAATGCCTGGAACAAGATGCACAGTCTGCTTTGGAATTTGGCCGGCTGTCTGACGCATGTGGTCCCTTGCACATGGGTCAGCGGTTTTTCACAGTTCTAACATCCGTCACCTATAATTGAACAAGGTCTAACTTCGACTAACTTAAGCCAAACATCTACACATGATGCACAGCAGGTCGTCCACTGATAACAGAGTTCAATCGCCACTTGTCCACATGCTGAAGTCTTCTGAGCATCGGGAGCAGACAGACTCAAGAATTCCTCCTGCTTGTCAGGTTTGCACCCTGCAAAGCAGCTCCCTGCCATCGGTGTGAGCAATAAATAAATTAAACACAAAAGCATTTTAGATAGATGTATTATGTAGATGCCGTCATTTAGTTTTGATGTTTTGTAATTTGTTCAAAACTTCTGTTTCATTTCTAGTTACTGGTGTATTTCCCTATAACTTGGGGAAACAGAGAGAATCTACAGCTTCTCAGTTAGGATAATGATGCTCTTTTCTGTTGCAGCCTGTTGTTTTGATAGAATCAGTTTAGGTCAATGAATTTTAGCACAGAAAATGTATAGTTTCAAATGTTGAGTAGAGGATAATTGCTCAAAGAGAGGAGGCCGGGCTTGTATTGCAGTGAGAGGGAATGTCAGCACAGGGCGAGTTTCCTCTGAGACAAGGTCGGTGGAGTTGAAAGGGAATGCTGCCTGCCGGCGTGTTTGTATTTCAGCTGCTCTTTGTTACACTGAGCGCCTTGTTTCGCAACAGCAGACTGCTAGAGGGTAAAAAGGAGAAAAGAAAGAAAAAGAGAGCATGAGACCTTGGACACAATGCGTAGAGGCAGATATTAAGTAGCATGCACAGGCGAGACTCAACTTGACTTCATTCTGCCCTCTTTGTGCTTTCGGGTTACATAGAAGGGAACAGTATACACAGGAGTCTATTCTACTGTATTATACCATTCCTCACACAAAGTTATAATTAGGGCGTGGTATCTTTCCATAATGTTTAAAACCACTGCCCTGACACTGGAGTTTCTGTAACAATAACAAAACTTACTTCACCTCACTTTAGGGAGTAGAGTTGTGTTTTGTCTGCTGAATCATTTTGAATGAATGTTTCAGAAAACATCTGGTTCTTTGCTAGAAAGTCAAGCCACTGGACATTAAAAACATAAATAGAGTAGTCCATTTAGACTCCTTAGGGGCATTCATGTAAAAAACATCCAGTCACTAAGCTTCAATTCAGCCACAGGTGCTGTGAGGTACAGTAAGAAGCCAACGACTTATCACAGATGGAGATTCTGCACACTTGGAACTTTGCAGGTTTCATTGAAGAAACCTGCAAAGCTTTCAGTCAGTGGACCTTTGTCAGGGCAAACTTTCACAATAAGAAGCTAAAAAAACTATTTGAATTATTAATATGATCTATACTTTAACCTTCCCATTCTGGTTCAGTATTAGAATTATTCTGCACCCATGGTTTTTAGAGCTGTAAAAAGAGCTGCTTCATTTTTTTTGTCATTTTACTGTAAAAATTATGAGTTTAATAATCTACAGAACACTTAACAGTACTTAAAATAATTGATTAAATTAAATACTTGATTAAATTAATTAAAATTAAATTAATTACATTTAAATTTAAATTAATAGCTGAAGCTGAAATGTTTTTTTTTGTTTTCAGACACAGCAAAAAAGTGCTTTTGTTTGTTTGTTTCTTGCTACAGCTCTTACATGCACCTCTAACTTCCTTTCCTCAACAGCAACAGCAGCTGAGGTTCATGGGCAGTGCAGTATTTTGAGACATCCATCAAATCAAAAGCAAGGAAAATGTGATTTGTTAAACAAAAATCTAGAAAAAATAGTCATTGAAATTATTAGACTTCTAAGTTTCTGTGATAAGGAACACTGAACAAGTTGTAATAAGAAAGTGACCGTAGGAATAACGCTTTCTTAACAGCATATCCTCCCACATCTCAGCTTTACTGATGTCTGACAGTCAGGTATTTCAATATAAAGCAGTGAGCTCACGTTGTACCACTACTCTCACACTCTTCAGGAAAGGGTGTGGTTTCTCATGCTGCACATATTGTTCTCACCACATCTTTCTCCACTTTCAGTATCACATTATGATTGTAATGACAGATACAATTCCTCCATTCTTGATTCATCTGTGAGGAATTTATGGCAACACCCCACCCCTACTTTATGCTCCAACACTTGCAGTTACACACACACACACACACACACACACACAAACACAAACACACACCTCATGTCTTGGTAAAAAAAAAAAAAAACCTTCTGATTGTAGATTGGAAGCATTGCATGTTCTGCTCCTGACTTTAAATGACCCAAGTTCTGTTTCTGGCAGCACATTTTTTTCTAAGAGAGCATCAGATTTATCTAAATGTGGCACAGTGGGGAGAGATAGATGCACAGTACACAGATAGAATGGAAAATATGGAATTCATTTCATCCATCTGTATGTGCTGGGTTGGGTTTCAACTGCTGGCAGCACACACTGCAGAGGTGAAGTCACCGGGCAGCGCAAAGTGAAGAAACACAGAGCAGGCCAAACATACATACAGATGAAGGTGTGCATCCACACAGTGAATGCTTATACTGTGTACACATAAAGAGAAATGCACTCACTGACTTTTCTTTTTATAGTCCACACCTCACACCTACAGAATTAGAAATTACCCAGCATCAATAGCTACATTCAGATGAATCCTAATATTATCATTATTATCATTTTAAAGGCCAAACAGAATTTAAAATCCTCCAAATAAACAAGGTAATCAGAATAAAAAAGCCTAAACCAATGGATTTTTTTTATTGCAGAGGTATTTCAGTGTTTTTCGTAGATAAAACAAAACAAATTTGTATAATGTAAACAATTTAGCCTGATTACTTCCTGTCTCTGCCTTTTTTGTTCATGTCCTCCATCATAAAATGCATACATACAACACTGTGCAAACAATGAATACCTGCGAGAAGTGTGCAAAGAGGGACTTTCAGGTTGTGATTTTTTACATCTTGTTGCATCATCCCAAACTATACACCTCACACACACATGTGGACATTTCGGGTCATTTTGTCTACTTTGATATGTTCCAAGAGAAGCTGAGTCCTGAGCAGCACCAAGTGAAACCTCAGTTCTCCTTTCACATGACATATACAGTGAATCATTGTCTAAGACTGTGGTTTGAGGAAATGGCCATAGCAGATTACACAATGGAAACTTTAAACCACTGCAAATGACTCACAACAAAAAGATGGAAGCCAAAGCTGTTTGATGAAGGTTGGGCTTGTTAAATGAGGAAACCTAATAGTGTTTTCACCCTCCACCTTCACAATGCAGTTTTCACACACCTATAATCTGTGAGTACGTTTAAGTAAGTAAATTTCCCCATGCACTGGATGAGTCAGGGAAAAAGCAATAATGACATTCAAAGATTAATTATTATTTAAATAATTGATTATGGCTTTTCAAAAGGGAAAGGAGCAAACAACAAGGAGCAAGCTGTGAATCAAAGTGTCAAATTCTGAAAATCGTGATGTCCAGTCACCAAGTAAAAAGTAACTGATTTCTTTTACTCTCATTACTGTATCAGATTTATCTTCAGTCTTCCTTAGGAGTTTATTGTACTATTATTATAATGTAATAATTAAAGTCACGAAACATTGACATTGTTCAAACATACCCAATACATCACAGAGAGGTGCATTGGGGGTTTGGCTAATTGCTAAATGACAAAATGCTCACAAATGCTCCTTATGAGGCATAGATCATGAACTTCTACCATCACTTGGGTGTTTCTCTACTCATTTTGACAATTTTTATATTGAACTAGCAGAGACAACTTTTAAAAACTTTGAGTTGTGCAGTGGGGAAGAGAAGCTAAGTGGACTGGATACTGTAGTGAAGTGAGAATGGTCAAAGATCTCAAAGTAATAAAACAGATGGTAGAGGACATAGTGGTGTACAAAGCTCAGAGAAGTTCAGACAGATGAAGATGCTAAAAGAGCTACAGACAGAATCACCGCAGCAATACCTTGTCATGAGTGCTGTGTGTGTGTAGGGGCTATGAGGTGTGTAAAACTTGCACATCCTTTTTTTAAGGGCCAGTATGTAGGGTTTAGTGGCATCTAGCAGTGAAGCACAGATAGCACACAGCATGCTCCCTTCCAAGTGTGTATGCAAACCAACAATAGCTGCAGAACTTATGAATAACCTGAAAAAGCCCTTTCAGGATTTTTCTCTGCCCTTTACACTTCGGTTCACAAGCTTCGAAATCCATCCATTTAAATCACATGAACATGGGGGCTGAACATGGCTCTTGCCTTGAACAAGGCGTGGCTGACGTCAGAAGTGGATTTGAACGGTCATGATTTGTGGATTGGAATTTTCTGGTGTTTTTGTAGTTTCTTCAGTGTTTGTGTGTAGATTGATGAGTTATTGTGTTTATGCACAACGTTAGGATCATGCTTGCTCCTGCTATTGGTAAGTTCTTCTCCTGCCAGTAGGCTTATATTTTTAGCTTCTCTGCACTGGCTACCAGTAAGATCTAGAATAGAATTCAAAATCCTTCTTCTTACAAAGCGCTTCATGACCAGGCACCATCTTATCTTAAAGAGCTCATAGTACCCTACTATCCAACTAGACCATTGAGGTCTCAGGATGCAGA
>JAQNCA010000002.1:1731122-1754308 GCA_029783725.1 Acanthurus tractus | reverse complement strand
CGCACTGAACCAGCGCAAGTGGATTTGCTATCTTACACTAGTGGCAAAAATGACGTTTGCGCGGGGTGTAAGATAGGGCCCTAGCTTTGCTTCTCTCCTGTGACCATTATCCCTCATTCTTGGCTGATTTTGTTCTTGCTCTGTTGCCTGACAGGCTCAAAATTATATGGTTATGGTCCATCATATTGTGTAAAAAGGCATTTTCAGCCTCTTTGATTTCAAGGTCAGCATTGCAGTCCATCCTATACGATTGTTTAGATCTGCCACATTTCCCTCTGCTGACCTAGCAGCCAGTTTATCAGTTTTTTTTATATAGAAGTGAAGTTCCTCAGATGAGCGCCTTCTATCACCACTCCGTCTGTTGTTTGTGTTTTTTAATACATGATTATAAGGGCTGTATTTGAAGAAAATTCTTGTGGGAATGTATCTCCTTTTAATTAAAAAAGAAAGAAAGTCAAATGACACAAGTCTGTCATATCGAAAATATCTTTGTAAAACCCTAATTTGCAACATCAAGTGTGTTTCATGAGAAAAGAAATGTATTTGTGAAAATTGGAAAAAAGTTTTATTTCCCTGACAACATATTTTATTTGTTTTCCTACAACATTTGCTTCAGAAAATATTGCGTCATGTTTGTGGTTCTGTTTACACTACTGCATGAATTTAATTAAAGAAGAATGTGTTCGTGGCTAAAAAAGGGGGAATCAGTCTGACTTGGGGTATATGCCTTAGTTTAACTAAAACCACCATCTTAGCTTTAAGCTATACAGCAATTTAGTTTTGCACTTTATTAAAGTTGTGAGAGTTGTGAGAGACAGATTTGAAAGAAAAGGTTCAAATTCATGCTACAAATTCACTTGTTTGGGCTCCCAAGTTTAAAAAGTTAATAGTCCATACTTTACTCTCTGCCGTGTCTTGATTAGACTGTCCCTTCCTGGTGAAAAACACACACCTGGCTTGTGACGCAGATTTTCTGTTTTACATTTGTATTCTCTTAGCCCAAACTGAGATACACTAAGATAACATACTTGATGCAGGACCTGAACCTGCCCCCTACAGACAAAGTCCTAAGCTTTAAACACACCCCATCCACTAACATCTACCCGACCACATCCTGTGGTGGTGGTTCACAGAAACATGTTGGTGCCAGTCCCATCTTTCTACACTGAGTTTGTTTTTGAAAAAGGCCAACTGTAATCAGGTGTTTTATATTTAGAGGCTTAGTTATGTGCACACACGCTCAGGTAGCCAGTGTTTCCCAGGGATTATAACTGCGGTGAAAGCAAGTAGGGTTCCCTTGACTTAAAATACTGTTACCAATAAACATAATCCAATTATGTTTCTACAAAATGTATTTGGCAAAATCCTTGAGTATTACATGAACATAATTTCAACTACAGGAGGCACAATTGGATTACATAAGTGAGCATTGTAATTATGGCCAGACACAAAGCATTTCAAGTTTTTTGGTTCCACCTTTCATAATTTTAAATGTCGTTGGAGAAGAAAGCAGCTGCAATTCAGTGGATGGGAGATTCCCTGAATGACAGACTTAGCATAACTGAGTAATTTAGTTGAGTGAATTTAAGAAGAAGCTCCTCATTTCAAACAAACATTTCCGTTCTGTTTGTCCTGTTCGTGACAGACAGGTTTTAAAAATCATAACCTTTCTTAATAAACCAGGATTAAAAGATCCATTGTAGTTGTTTCAAGGATTAAAAAGAAACAGTTTTTGTAATATCAGATGGGATAGTGCCGTGCTTGTGGTGTACATTCTGTTCTGAAGTTGCTTAAAAAATCATTTTAAAGACAATTTTCCCTATGTTCAAGTCTAAACTTAAGATGGTTGTTATCTTATGGGGTAAAATGTAAGATCTGGAGTCAAAATCATGTCCTTTGTCTCAAAAATTTTAGTTTGCAGAAGAGATTTGTCATCACTTAAGGACCCTGACTCATTTCCTTGAAGCAGTGTTTGTGTTCGCTGGGACTTTCATCAGTATGTAACAAAGATGCAGGATCAGAGGAGCTGAGTCAGAAGTCAGATATGATGGTCATAATAGAACAGATTTTTTTCATTAACAGTGTAAGCAGCCCTTCCTCTTTCACAGTGTTCCGGGAGCATTAAACAGAGGAGCAGAACTTTCTGCCAGCTAGCTGCTTTTAATGTAGGTAGCGGCAGCTAGCTACTAGCTACGAATGGTAAGAAACAGCACTTTGCTTACATTTGCCACATAAAGACATGTTAAAGAGCAGTAGGAAGACAGCGTTTACGTTAGATGGTAGATGGACACAAACAGATAAGGCATAAATACAGCCCACCAAGACACACTTTTCCATTGCTGGAAGATGAAGAATATGAAGCTGCTTAAGACACAGGTCACAGAAGACAGGAACTTTTTATTGCTTGCTGAGGTGCTCAGCACATGCCCTGGTCACATATTTTCCAAAATTATTGGTCTGCTGTGTGTCCTCACCTGTACAGAAAAGACAAGTACAACTCAAGTTACGTTTTCGATTCAGAAATTCAGCCTTACACTCCCAGCTGAGTTATTTTCACCCCATTACCTTTACTGACAAAAAAATGAATGCTGCTCTTCAACAGAAATAACTGCAAAGTTAAGCCATTGAGTATTGGTATAGTTATTGGTCAGGACATTTCTGTGTTGCCAGTCATACAAGATGACTCACTGTGATACAGTTGATACAGCATCAAAACTATCACATCTAAGAAAAGCACCTCACGGGGGAACATACACGTGCACTGGTAACACAAACTAACATATCAATTATGTATTAATGGAGTTACGCCAAATGAGTGTGGAAATTAGGCAGAATCTCAAGTAATGACTCCAAATTTCCCACTCACAACCCCCAAGAGAAAACTATTGAAACAAGATGAAGGAAGAGTAAGTCTGGTGTTCTTGGCTCGTCTTTGTGGGAGACCCCTCTTCTTCATCATCAGTCATCATCTGCAGCACTTGATAGATACCAGCAGCATTGCTTTACCATCTCAGGTCAGATGAATTAGTGTGGAAAAGGGTTAGCAGTGGAGGAGACTTTCAAAGACTTTTAGAACTTGCCCTCCTGTCTGCTCTTCTTTTCCTCCCCCTCAGATCACTGTCTTACTAAGGGGCCTTAACATGAGTGAATGCTGCTAGCAATAATTAATCTGGCGAAGATGGCGCAGGCCTCCACACAGGCAAAAAAGCCAGCGATGAAAGCTTCATTAATGAATCACAATGCCGTGACAACACTGATAATTACTTCCATGGGCAAGGAGATAAAAGATTAAAAGATGAGGTTTGAGAAAAATATGGGAGCTTTACTTAGCTGAAGTTTACCCAAGTGACATTTGAGCTCAAAGAACCCACTTCCCTTAAAGAAAAGGACCAGGAAGTGGGTTCTTTTGGCCGGGTGTGTGTTTGTATGTACTGTGTGTGTGTGTGTGTGTGTGTCTGTGTGTGTGTGTGTGTCGGTGCGTGGGTGTGGGTGTATGTGCATGCGTGTGTGTTTTTATCAAATGACGGAGAGTTTTGAAAGGTGAAGGTTTGAACACATTGTAGCTAGTCATTACAACTTCGAAAGGCTGAGGCTCTCTGCAGACTTTGTGTATCTCTAATTGGTTAAGCTGTGTGTGCATGACCACTGCATGCCAATTCCTGTAGATACCACCTGCTGTGCACGTGTGGAACACATGGGCTCTTGGAAGTTGTGTAACAGAGCTGAAACCTGTCTGTGGTGTCCACAGCTGTCTATCTATTCATTGATAGTAGATCACAAGTATTGACAATATAACTGAAGTTGTGTGTGTGTGTTTTCCTAAGTAACACACTGAGGTCAAATTAGCATTAAATGATAAAAAATGAGTCACTGGCTCACACATTCCAAAGGAATATATATCTTTTTTAAAAATCTGCTTTTATACAATCTGATCCAGAGTAATTCAACACTAAAGTAAGTCTTGAACGGATGTGTTTCACTTAGTCCCACTTTGTAGAGTTAAAAATGTGTTTTCTTTTTCTGTTTTTTTAGCCACACTTGCTACTTGGATTAAAGGATAGCAGTGTCAGTCACTACAACAACCATTTCTGCCTTGAAAAAAATCTTAAACCTGAAATGGATTGCTATTTATACCCAGGATTGTCTGTCCCCAGAGCTTTAACTAAAGACTCTGACTCAACCCGTGGTCCTTTCGAATAATGCACAAAAATGAGCATGACACTTGTGGTAATAAGTTAGGGGTCTTGATAATGAATTGAATGATACAGGTGGTACAGATATCGATGATGCACAAAAGATGAATTCGTAACCATAGTGGTACAAGTGTAACAAATATATTTAAAAAAGCAACTCAGCAATATAAACTGTCATCAAAAGACAGTCTATCTTTTAAGCTACCAGGTCCTTGGACCAACACATTAAAGTCAGATATGTTCTATTCAAAGTTAGAAAAGAATAGAGATTTTATGTTAGTTTCACTAAGAATAGAGTTTCTGAAAAGCTACATGTGGTAACTGGCCCCGGCTGTTTCGGTTGCTTGTTGCTGGTCAAGTTATATCACATCGCTTTGTGCTGGACCACAAAGTTTTATTTCTGTTTCTGTTGCTGTTTCTGCAACCTAGAATCACTGGATGCAACTTTGACACAACAAGGCAAACTGTCTGCCAATCTGAATTAATCAGTGTGAAATGGAAAAGCCTAAGGCTTGTTGCTTGAACAAATACAAATGCTGACCTTGTGAGACAAGAGCTCATAGACTGAGAACAACCCCAGTCTTTTTGTTTCTTTGTTTTTCATTTCTAAATTAATATCTTGTGGGGTTTTTTAATTCCTTGGTGCATTATGGAGATTAATGTCAGACCAAGAATACTCTTATCCCTTATAACAACACATTTAATGCACTGGCCTGCATGGAAAAAGCACAAACACCAAATTTCACACCTTGGCTTTTTAATAGATTAAACAAAGGAGACACAACATATCAACTTAAAGGGCTACTTTCAGAAACCCATGATGTCCCAGTTGATGCTCCCTTGTCCATGAACAGTTCTTCAAATCCACCTTAATGGTCTTGCACTCTGACCTGTACATTCAGTTATCTAACCAAGTATTAACTAAGTATTAAAACCAAGCACCCGTGACATAATAATCAAACCCAAACTTTTCTGCTCATTTTCAATTTAAAAAATATATTATCATCCCAAGAGTTACTCATAGCATATTAAGTAAAGCCATCTAACTTTATCTGTACTGGAAAATAAGATTTTAAGATACTTCTTGATCAGTAGATATGACATGTGTAACGATATAATCCCGGGTAAATAAACACTGTCAATATTTAATAGCCCCTGACCTCTAGCCCTAAGAAAAGAGACAGTGTTAGTGTTAGTGTTCAGTTATGGTTTGGTTGGTTTTTTAACTCAAAAATAAATACTGGTTTCATTCACGATGTTGGGTGTGGGTCAACTGTGGAGATCGGCAAACAACTCGACTTGGTGTCTTCTCTGTCGGTGGCAGGCATCTACCTGAATCTTGTGACGTCATTTTAAAATGTGACACAGCAGACACTTTGCGCACACTGCAGACATGATGCATTGACTGCCAGGCAACTCAGTGACATTTCACCACAGCTTAACTCATTGTGCAATCCACATGAAAACCAGTCCAAAACAATTTACAAAACAGAATAGAAAAGAAGATGAACTATTCACCATACTTAATTCACACATGATAAGACATTTTTGTTTTCTTACTGCACGCTCTACATCCTGAGTTAAGGAAAAACAGTGTTGGTGTCACAGAGCAGTTTTCCCACCACATTCAGTATAGTATGACACATACAGCTGAAGAACAGCCGAGATTATGAAATCAGGCCGGCTTGGGTAGACATAACATGTGGGCCTGTTTACATTCTTGCTGTGCAGGCAGGATGTTCTGGTGTCTCGGGGCCAATCTTGCTGTCTATTCAGGGTGAGGAGGCGACAGAAACCTCCACCCGGCAGGGGAACAGTACAGGATATGCCAAATACAGCCTGCAAAGCATGGTTATTCAGCTGCTTCTAACAATAGGATCTTCATTTAGGGATTTGATTCATAAAGAGAGAGTGGGGGATATTTCTGGCATTGTTCAGAGGAAGGGATTTCTCAATGTGGGAGGTCAATATTTCCTCTACACTGTGGCTATTGTTGGGGTGGGTCTGGTAAACTACTCAGCATTATTTAAGAAGTTTTTTTCACCACGCTGATGGCAAGTCCTCGAGGTCATGACACATCAAGCTGACAGTTGGTGTTTAGACATATGTGAGCATTATTGGGATGGTGCTGGAACATCACTGGGTAAGTGTCGCTTTCATCATCAGGCAGCTGCAGCAAAAGCTGATTGTTGTGGTGTGTCTAGCACTGTTGGTACAGGACATTAAAATCAGTGGCCATTCGACCCAGTCATATTATTTTTGTTCTCGTTCTGCTTCAGGGGGCTGCAGAATGGCAGCAGCAGCAGATAATGTTGCAGCGGTTTGTGTTGTCTTGTTTGTGGTGGCCCACACGGCCGGACCACACTGCCAGAATGTGGTAGTGATGTGGCATTGTCGTGAATTTTCTGTCCACTCTTTGCCTTTATGTGAAAAACCTTTAGATAGGATTCACAGACACACAGTCTCTATAATATTACAATCCTGAGTTCTCCATGAATGATTGTGGTCACATATGTACAGTGATAAACGCTCCTACAGCATTAGATCTTACTTTGACATGGATATAAGATATATAAAGAACTAAAGAATATAATGTAACAGAGCAGAGTAAAGGCTACAACACCAAAAGTAACCAAACTGGTGCTTTGAATAATGGGTGCAGATTAGACCATTATCACCATCTACAAAAAAGAATAATAAAGTTGTTACTTGTCCTTTCTTCGAAATAACAAAAAAGCCCCTTAAGTTATGAAAGAAAAAACACTTTCTTTTGTTTTTCTTGTCCTGCTCCATCTCCCCTACCTCTCTTGTTTTTTGAACTATCACTGTCTACATTAAGCATAAAAAAAATCAAACTATGGGGTCTAGAGAGATCCAAAATTAACCAATCTGAGAGGGTTTTTGGCATGTCCTGTACCGTTCCCCAGATAGACAGGGGTCATTTTGCATTTTGAGCGCTTTTACTTCCATACTTTCAGTACAATTTTCCTATAAAAAAATAGCTTTTACTTGAGTTGGATTGTAAATGCAGGACTTTTTAGAGCAGCATTTTACATTTTGAAATTGTGCTTTTTACCTAAATAAGAAATCTTAATACTTGTTCCTTGAATAGACTTGATTTAAAAAACTGAAATATACTAAAGTAAGCAGTTATATCTTAAAAATTCTGTAAATGTTCTAGACCAACACATTTTAAATTTAGACTGGCAACAAGTGGTAACAAGTTAACATCCACTGGGACACAAGGTTATCTGTAGGAGGTAAATATTAATGCACCATGGAACGCCAGTGACTGGCTGTCAGATCCACACTGTGTGGTATGGATGTCTGCCACCTCAGCTGTATTTAACACATTTTACATTTATGAGAATCTACACCTACTGATGTGTAGTCACACATGATTAAACCATGCAAGCTTCAACAGAAACATTACATGCACTCACACACTGTGTATGTATAGAAACAAATAAGATCATAAGGAGTGTGTTGTATTGTCTATTCTTAGAAAGAATGTAGGTTAAGCCTTGGGTAAATACGACTGTTTCATCTTGAAATTTGGCTCACAGAGGATGAATGTCGCCTACACATTATTGATCAAACATGGAACTCAGAAAAAGACAAGATTTCACTTTCATCTTCACATAATGAAAGTAAACAAGTCAAAGTAGTTCTGCACTTGGACCCACAGTGAGACAATAAGACTTTGGCCTCGTTTCTTTCCTCTGGAATAAAGACATGAGAAAGTTGGAGACAGTCACTAAAAGAAAATGAGTCCATCAAATGTGGAAAGAGCAAACTTTTATGACTAACCCTGTTCCCATTCAGCTCTCTTTGTCTACTCTCTCCATCTGTCCTGCATCCTCCAACCACAGACATCGCTGCTGCTCACAAACAGGCTGAAAATATGTTTCTCATTGTCTCAGGCTTAGCAGTGGTGTAGCGTTCACACACAAAATATTTTTTATGACTTCATCTACTTATCTCTGTTTTGTTAAAGAGAAGACAGTACAGGGAAAAACACGGTTTTTCATGCATTGGTTACTTTTGAGTTTTTTGGGGGTAGGGTTGTCGTTTTTTGTTTTTGGGGGTTTCTTTTGCTTCCTTGTCCTGTTCTTTTACACAAATAGAGAAAAAATCTGAAAATACACATTAGGATGCTTATTTCTGTTTAGATAATTCATGGAAATGTGGGCATTTTAAATCAGATGGCCTCATGAAATGGTAAATACATTGTCAACTAAGGAAGTTTTCAATGTGATATCTATTAGTGAAAGTGCTTACCTTATTCACCTGTAGTGTCCTGCCTTAAAATAACCTGCACCATGGTCTTACCTGTGCCTGGACAGAATAAACATATCAGTGGGCCTGATTTTTGTGATCACTGGTATGTGCACACCTGCAATTTCCTGCTTCCTGAGCAGAAGCAAGAGTCAAAGTCAGTATAACTCTGCTCCTGGTGATAAAGTGATGAAACTTGGACAGACAGGCAGACAGCTGCTGCTGATGATTGCACCTACAAGAGAGTTGAGGGTGGACAAGAGCTTCTTGAGGAAAAGACACCTGTAGTTCTACCATTGTTCTCTCATCTGGAGCTGTTTGCTGCTGGTAGTTAAATTAGTGTACTCATCATTGACCAGTCCAGTCTGTTGGGCATGATCACATTTCAGATACCTGTGTGAGAACAAACATATTCTTAATGCTTTAAAAGTGTCCTATTAGCTGGTACGCGACAGTCAGATGGACATATCTCGACCCCCTCTAAGCAGATAAATGAAAGTTTTGGATCTCTTTATAACACTCGTTATTCATCACAGGGTGACTTGGATAAACAAAAGTTTGATAGCTGTTTTGCTGACCTTGATCTCCCACAACTGTCTGATGGAGACAGAGGGCCCTATCTAACACCCGGCGCAAAAGCGGTGCGTCAGTGGCGCAGGTGTCATTGCTATCTTACACCTGGCGCAAAAGTCATTTTTGTGTGTGTAAGATGGAAGATAGCAAATCCACTTGCCCCAGGGTCTGTGTGCTGAGGGGCAGAGGTCTGAGAATGAAGGCCAAATGGAGGCGTGTCCTGGCGCATTTGCTATCTTACACCTGGCTCCTTGAGGTCAAATGTGCCAGGAGTTTAGAACAGAAAAAAACTGGTTCAAACGGAGGCGCAAACTTAAAAACGGCCTGGACAGTAAGATACGGGGCAGTTGGCCAATGTCCTCACACACTTCTCCACAATCACACACAGCTTTCTTTTCCGTTTATGCCTCTCAGCAGTGTAAAATATTTAAGTATGCTTTGGACATATTTAGTGAAGTTAGTAAAGTGTCCTTTGAGAATCACCTACAAAATTCTTATGTACACCTACAAGTCTATCCACAACCTCGCCCCTCCTTACCTCTCTGACCTCCTGCACACTGTCACTCCATCCCGTACCCTCAGATCTTCCTCCTCCCTCCATCTCACTGTACCCCCTGTCCGCCTCAGCTCTATGGGGAGCAGAGCTTTCAGCTGCTCTGCTCCCCAACTCTGGAACTCACTGCTGCCTGATCTCCGTAACTCAGCCTCCATGCCCATCTTCAAATCCAAACTAAAATCTCATCTGTTCAGACTTGCTTACTCTCTGTAAAGTCCGTCACATGGTCCCCTCTTCCTTTTATTGTATGTTGTCTTTTGTATTTTATATCTATTTTTTTGTTGTTTTTATATCTTCTGTACTGCGACCTTGGGTGTCCTGAAAGGCGCTCTCAAATAAAATGTATTATTATTATTATTATTATTATTATTATTTTTGATCACAAAATATGAAGTTTGAAGTAAACAGCGTGTGTATGGGAGTTTGTGTATCTCGCGTTTGGATAAGACGCACACACCCCTTTCATTGAGTGTTGTCCCTGTCCAGCGGAATAAACGAATGAATGAATGACAGAATAAATAAATTCTTGTAGTTCAGCCGTTTACGTTTGCGCCAGGTGTATGATAGGAATATGCCTGCGCCACTGGCGCATGGTGGAATCAGTCTTTAAAGGGAATGAAAGCAGATTTTCCCATTGCTTCATGTATTTTTGGCCAGAGAAACACCCATGAAACACCTATGAATTGATGAGATGATTCTACACAGCTGATTGGACTACCAGCTGTGCACCAGTGGCGCATTGGGCAGGGCAGAGCAGGATTCCTCTGCTGCTCCTGGAACAAGGTGGCAAAGGTTGACCTAGGAACTCCCCTGAATTATTTGACACTTTCCATGCACAATGCGCCACTGGCGCACGGCGCAAAGTGTGTAATAGGGTCCAGAGACTTTTTAGACACTCCAATAAAAATAGAGGAGATCTCTCAGGCAATCAGAAGCATGCCATCAATTAAAATCTCTTGGGCTAGATGGATTGCCTGCTGATTTCTACAAAACATTTAAAGATATCATAAGTTCTTTGTTGCTCAAGGTTTACTCTGATGCGTTTAAAGCTGGCGCCTTACCACAGTCTATGCACACCGCAGTTATTTCTTTCTTTCACAAAACAGGGAAAGATGCTTTAGCCCCACGTGGTTGTCTCCTTACTCAACTGTGATCAAAAGATCTTGGCAAAGTTTTTAGCAAATCGCTTGTCAAGAGTCACTGGAAGCACAATTCACATGGACCAATCAGGCTTCATCTGTGAAGATTCTCATTCATCCAGGTCATGATTATCTTGAAGAGTCAAAAAACAAGTCAACTGGACTGTGTTGAGTTTTTGGGAAGATGTTTCACTTCTCATCCAAGAAGCTTCTTCAGTTTTGAAGGAAGCTGATATTCTCTCCTGCAAGATATTATAATATTCTCTTACTGCAAGAAGTCTCTGCAACGAGTGATTAAAACTGCCCAAAACATCATTGTTACCCATCTACCAAGTATCAGTGATATCGGGGATCTAAGGTGCCTGTGTAGAGCAAAGAAGATCCTGAAAGACAACACTCACCTCAGCCACAGCCTGTTCACCCTGCTGCCGTCAGGCAAAAGATACAGAAGTATCCGCTGCCGTACCCTCAGACTACAAAGCAGCTTCTTCCCTCAGGCTGTGAGACTGCTTAATGCACCATCTGCACTCCTCCATGTTAAATAATTATCTTTTTTATACAATCAATTAATCAGTCGAGAGGGAACCACATTTTAATTTTTATTATACAACTTGTTGTATAATGACAAATAAACTTCCTTGTATCCTTGTGTCCTTGTATCCTTGTATAAGAACATGGTTACCTCATGATGAGGTAAGAGACAAACCAAGATGGTTATAAATAGAGACTGAAATGATTGGGTTCTGTCTAACTGGTCTGAGCTTTTTAGCACAAAACTGCCATTACAGAAACATCATCCTGTTATCACTAATGCTAAACTAATTAGGCATGAGGTACACAGAGCGGGTCGTTGGGACCCTTTTAAATCCCCCCATGCACCTCTATGGAATAATAAGCAAATTCTAAACGGAAACGAAATGGTTAACTGGACTATTTGGAAAGAAGCTGGAATAACTTTAATTTTACATTTATTTGATAGCAATACCAAACACTTTTTAAGCTTTAACCAAATAGTAGATAAATACAAATTATCACGTAAGCAATACTGGAGGTATGTCCAACTGCAGAGTGCCCTGGTTAAATGGTTAGGAAGCCCACTTACCTGCCTTACAAGCAGCCCAATTGAAGAACTGCTGATTAGATCAGTTTCAGGTAGGGGCATTACTCCTATCATCAGTCACTTATTACAGGAACAATTATGTCACCCCTTGCTCAAGGTTAAGAAACACTGGACAGGGGACTTGGCTGTGGACATATCTTCTGAGGGCTGGAAGTCATGTTTAAATAACATTAATACAATGTACAAGGAAATAGGTAAACAGGTTTATTCAACTGAAAATAATACACAGGTGGCATTGGACACCACAACAACTTTATAAATGGAATGTAATACCAGTAGACTCTTGCTAGAGATGTGCCTGGTGCACATCGATGGTGCCTCTATATTACATATACTCTGGACATGTCCAGACTTAAAGACTGGTGGAATACTATCCATCAGATTATATTTGAAGTCCTGCACAAAATGTTCCAGATCTCTGCAAAACTGTACCTTGGGATCAACCACTGACCTTCAAGACTCTGACTTTTCATGTTTTGGGAAAAGATGGATTATTTTGGCTTTCACAACAGCTAAACGGATACTACTAAGACACTGGAGAGAAAAATGTCCCTCTTATGGAGAATGGACCTCGACTATGGCGCAGCTGGCTGCTTAGGGTGACATACTCCCTACTGGATAAACTGGATCAATATATGTTAACATGGAGCCCTTTTACCAACTGTCTGTCTGTGACTTAGTGGTTGCTTTGTTAATACAGTGCTATCAATGATTTATATTGCTTATCTACTGAGAGTATCAGTGTGGTGGTCTATGTTCTTGTTGTTTTTTTTGGGGGGGGGGTGTTCTAGACTCTGTATGTGCTGTATGTGTCATACTATACAGAATTTTATTTTTCTTTATTATCTAGGAGGGAGTCAATCTCTGGCTTGATGGCTCCCTGATTGATTGATCTCTCTCGGTCTGCATTATTTGTGTGTAAACTTCAATAAAAATGTTCATTACCAAAAAAATGTCCAATATTAGTGTTCGCAATATGCCCCCTACCAAAGTGATTTAAAAACTTCCCAGCGCTTTCTGTGTGGTTGTGAAATCCAGTGGTGACTGTAAGGAAATCGGGGAAAAACAGAGTTCTCTAAACTGTGTGTAGTTTACTACCAGGCAGGTAATATACAATATTTTAAAATAAACATACATATATATTTTACATTACCAGACTGGTATTATACAAAAATGGCAAGTTTCTATTTTCAAACTGATAAACTTAAAAGGCTAACTGTGTGTAGCATGTACACTACCCTATTAAAGTGTAGTTTAGGTACTAACTGATAGCTACAGTTATCTGGGCTAGGCTCAGAAGACTAGGTTAGACTCTAGGAGTGGAGAGTGAGACACTGAACGCAGTTTAGGTTTTAGTGACATCACATATTATAATTGTGAACATAAATGACATTAAACATCGTAATAAATAAAATAATAAAAATAACAATAAGATTAGGAATGTGAATAAGAATGGCCATTCATAGAAAACACAGTATGTACAATGAATTTTATCTTTGGCCATTAGATGATGTTGAAGCACACATGACCCATAAATGCCCAAAAGAGAGTTCAGGTTTCGCCTGTAATGGCAAGGCGCAACCACAGTACAACAGCCCAACAGTTGAGTGTCCGGTGGGGGTCTTCAGGCTTTGTGCCCAGG
Source organism: Acanthurus tractus (assembly GCA_029783725.1). NCBI lineage: Eukaryota > Metazoa > Chordata > Actinopteri > Acanthuriformes > Acanthuridae > Acanthurus > Acanthurus tractus. The sequence continues at coordinate 1,740,807 of JAQNCA010000002.1, read as the reverse complement.
CTAGACTTTTAGCTCGCCATCAACCTGGCCTGTATGGAAAAAAGGTCCAATTAAATATCTAGTGTGCACACAATTATTCAAAAATACTACAGCCAAACAACGCAGGCTGCGTTAAATAAAAAGCAGTGTATCAATATCAATAATTCCAATGTTGTACAATATAATCAAATCATTATGTATAACTCAATGTGAATAAATAACAAAATATTTGTTATATTAAAATATTTATCACAGTAATTTCAGTATCACCAAGTAAAATCTTTAAAGTGCTTCAGTTACATTCATTTCTTGGAAAAAATGTAATACACACAATCATAAAATCATGTCACAATCCTAACGTTTGTGTGGCAGAACACATTCAGAGAAACCAGGCCTACGAGACACTATTAACAAACAATCGACAATCAACAGGTAGCGGCTATTCAAATGAATCGCATTAGCGCGACTCACCAATTCCGTGATTCAATCAGCATAAGGCTTTGATTCAGGCGATCAGCGGCTCTAGTAGTCGGCTACTATGTTTCGAAAGTTGTTGCATTTAGTTTTGGAATGTTTGATGTTAAGTTAAGTGAGCGATGATACGGCGTACCTGCAGCAAACATTTCCCCAACGTGCTCCTCTCGCTACTGCTGGCAGCAAGCCACAGCTGGTTGATGTTACCGCGACCGGGCGCGCTCTGTAACGTGACAGCGTAACGGCGTGACGTGCTGACAATCACGTTATATTTTACATTATGAGGGTAAATTAATAAGGGTTTTCCCACCCGGGTAACATGTGACTAACCAAGGCTGGCTCTGCAAAGCTGAAAGAAGAGCTTGTGTTCATTCTCTGTGTTGTGTCAAAACAGGAAACACCTTTAACAATACAGCTATTCATACAGTTGCAGATACAGCCATTAAAGGGTATCTCTAATATTTAAAGAGAATGATGATTCTTAATTTGACACAGAAATGTAAATAAGAAGAGATTAAATTTACTATTGATGCTATAGCTTATTGTAGAAAATAGTTTGAGGACATATTTCAGAGGAGAAGTTGGGTATTTTAAACTAAACTTCAACACAGTGGTATTTTAGTAACAAACAGGAACCATTACATGAACAGCAGTTTAAAGTCTGAGCTAAACCACAGTCACAGAATATCTTGAGATCTATGTAAGAGTGAAACATGTAAGCCAAAGAAATAACAAGAGGCTGTCTAATCAAATCCTCAAGATTTGGAGACAAAAAAAGGTTAGTTTGTCATCCCAAATCACATTAGATTAGATTTATTTATTTTCTACACAAAATATGATGATGTACAATGTACAGAGAGAAAAAATAACAAAGGAACTTGGGATGAGAACCTAGAAAGGGCTTCAGATGCCTGTAGGCTGGCTGATCTGAAATCAGTTGCCTTCTTTTGTCCTGATACGCCTCCCACACAAATTTGTTCCCTCTGTGCACATGTATCCGGCCACAAGACACAAATAACTAGATGCAGCTCCCTGTAATGACATGTAGTGGACAAAAAGGCTAGAATTATGGAAGAAGGAAAAAGTAGAAGTCACTACTTTCATCTTGCCTGCTGGGGCTGTCGTGCTCCTAAAAAGCCTCTGGACGGGAATTCATAATTGTAACTGCCAGTAGTAGGAGGGAACATTTGAGTGCACAAGCTCATACATGCACATACGCACAAGGGTTCTGATGCCTCATGGGGATTCGCAGTGGACTTTTTCAAAGACTGCAATTTGGAGTGTTTTCTACCTCAAGGGCATGCATTATTTCATGTCACTAATATCGGGTGACTCAAGGTCAGTAAATGAAGGGGAATGTTAAGTGAGACACTGAAGCCAGTCTTGTTCCATAAGCCATCTGCACTTCTTTTGATAAGTTATGTTCTGAGCACAGAGGGAGGGCATTACTTCCAACCACAGAATCAGTCGATGATTCATTTTAAACACTCAGTAATTAGGTAGAATTCATGTTCAATTACACACATCAGTGGAACTTCAGAGAAAATGGACTGAGTTTCAGGTTCTCTTCTTGGTACAGTTTAGAAAAACTAGAAGAGTAGGAGTTTCAAAGAGAATCTGGCTGTAATTAACTTGTCCAGGTGTGGAGTTTTCCATACATTTTATAGCAAAGATGATGAGGGGGCTCAACCTTAAAACTGGGATGACTTCCTCAGAGGAACAGAGGCCTTCTCTGTCTCAAAAGCATCTGAACTGAAGCAGTACGGAGGCAAGACGAAACAAGGGCCTCACCTCAGGCCTCTTCCCAGGGCAGGTAATGCAGAGTTCAACAGGAAATGGAGTTCAGGGATGTGGAAGCACTAATTTTCTGTCTGTGGAGGCAACCCTCTGTTTGGTCTTTGTGCACAACTTGTGTAAAAGCAGGCAATTTACATTTGTTTGGACAGCAAAGTTACTGTGGCTTGTTTAAACCGTGAGACAACACTGCATGTATCTGCTGCATGTCTTTTCTCTTCACAACAAGACTTTTATTGTTTTGTGATTTTTTGAGGGGAGTTTCTTTTTATCTCTAGGTAAAGTATTACCTGGTGCATTTTTTAAGCTTAAAAGACTACAGATATCAATGCCAGCCTCCTGCATGTACAGCTTTGTGTTGAATAATTATTGCATTTTGTGCAGGTGACATAAATGAGATAAACTAAAAATACATGTATGGAGTGGCACTGATCACAGGCATGTTGTTGGTATATGAAGATTTTTTTGTTCTTTCGTTTTGGGGTGTTTATTTATTTTTTTGCTGGACCTCATGCAACACAAGAGGAAAGGAACATTTTAAAATACAAATTAAGATTCCTCATTTACAGTATTACGTGCACCCTTATTCTAAGTCTCAAATAGTCAAGAAATGAAAACATTTTACACTAGTTAACCTAACATCACAAAATTCAGTCACAACAGTCATTACAGAGAGACAAGGCTCCAGAGCAAACTACGGCCCAAGGGCAGACGTCATTTTTTATGGCCCTCTAAAAGATTTCACTGGAGCACCATCAAACTCATCTCTCCCATTCATTCTCTATGGCCATTCCTAATAGAGCACGTGTAATACTGTTTTTGACCACTGGTGGTTGTTTGGCGCTGCTCTGCATTGGCTGAATGCAGGCAAACATTGTAAAAACTTGTGTCTCGTTGTTTTCCTGAAAATTGTACACATTTTTGGCCTCTGTATTTAGAATTGCACCTTATTTAGAATTGCACCGTATTATGTTGTGTTCTCCCACTCTCGCCTCAGCCGTGTAAATCGCTTTCCAGCGCCAAATTAAATGCATCATACTTCTGTAAAAGCTTGAGTTAGCTTCAACAAACTATGAATAAGAAACGAAAAGTTAACATAGCCTAAATCAAAATGAACAAGTATCAGATTACAATATTAATCAATTTAATGGGCTAAAGCTCAACTATAGATATTAGATATTGTTCACTGTAGCCCGCGACGCATGTTTGCTATTACTGATACAGGCCTACATCTAACCTCCGACCCTCCTATTGAGCCAACCAGAGTGATCTGGCCCTCCATAGAAAAAGTTTGGGGACCACTGCTCCAGAGGTTCAGTGTGTGTCCAAAGGTTTTTGGTAATTTGACTGATTACATCATCATTCCCCAACTAAAATACATTATCAACTAAAGTGACACATAACTTAGGTTCTAATCTGTTGGCCAAATCATAGAGATGCGATCAACAAAGATCATTATCACGTTGGTTTATATTGTGCCTTCATGGTGTACATACCCAAATTAATTTCAGTTTAATCAAATAAACACAAACTAAGTGACTATAAGGTGACAGGATACACCACAACGCACAAAGGCAGAAAGTTAGAGGGTGAGAGTGGTTGTTGCAGTTCACTGGGACCCTCCAAAATATATCAGTTAAATATATGATAAAGAGTCCTTTAAGGTTTGAAATGACTGCTCAAATTGTCTATGACTTTAATTGTATGTTTTTAAAGGACAAGTTCAACCAGTTTGCAGAAAAATATGGTTGTTCACTTCTCGTTGTTTTATCTTGTCATGCAGTTAATTTCCTGCAGTTTAAAATATAGGTTACATCAGAGTACGTCAGTAGGACATGGCTTTAAGAAACACTTTACCCTAACATGTGCAACACACATTTTCCTCCTACCTGCTGAGCTTATTATCCATACAGTTTGTTTTGGTGTGAGTTGTAGAGTTTGGAGATATCTGCTGTAATGATGTCTTCCTTCTATCAAAGATAATGGAATGAGTTTGTGGTGCACAAAGTGCCAAAAAATATATTGGAAAAACTCATTAACAGTTTTTCTTTCCAAAAATCATGACTCAGTTGCTCAAGATGATCCACAGACCTAATTGTTTATGGAACTGCTCACAACAAGGTCTGTGGATTATTATGAATATGCTGGTCATGATCTTTGGAAAGAGACACTGCTTTTGAGTTAAGCTGAACATAATAAGCATCACAGCCCAAGCGGAATTTAATTATGTTATATTACTATCTACATTTAGAATGAGGCAGATATCTTAACAGATGATATCTCCAAAACTAGATTAATTTATAACATTAAAAATGCATATTTGATTTTAGGGCAACTGTCCTTTTAAAAAAGATGGAATGAATTTACTCTCCTTTTCTGTTTTACATTTTCTTCTTGCAAAATATCTAAAAATAAATGTATTAGTGACAAAAGACAGCAAGATAAAAAAGCAATGATGCTAATACACTGTCATTCTGTATGTTAGACATGTGCTCCTATGCAGTCTTTAGCCCAAGGGTAAGTTCATTCTGTTATATCTAAGATGAGTATCATTCATATGGAAAACATGTGAACAAATGACAGAAACCTGTATGATGGAATAAGTACTCCCCTGCAGTGAGTTTATTAACTTACAAATAAATATATCAGCCCAACTGTGGTCATCAAGGCTTCAGAAAGCAGCTCATGTATATATTATCTTATTTTCCAGCTATAACACAGTCACATCAGAAAGGTGCAGTGTTGGGAATATGGACAGCACAAAGGGGCCAGTGGCCTCAGATGGCCCCTGTTTCCATTAAAGAACGAGTACTGCATCACATCTGGGTATGATACAAAAATATTGTTCACATAAAAGGAATCAAACAAGAAAAACAAGTGCATTAGCAAAAGGCCATTTGATTGGATATTTTCGTCACACGTTACTTTATTTTGAATTGTAAAAGGAAAACTGCACTTTTTTGGAAAATTTAGCTTATTCGTTCAGAATCCTTGATTAAGAAAAGAACATAGATGCCTTTCATTTCTCTGTGTATTCAGTAAATCACTGACTTACAGAAGCAGTTTTGGACATTCAGTGAATAGTAGGGAGACACTTCTTACTACGGTCTAAAGCTTCATCTATGTATTGTGACCAACATTTTATTGTTAAAGCATGAACAAAAGAACTTTTTTCCTTCATGTGGTGGCACAGCGCCCGGGTCCCAGTGCCTTGCTTACAGCGCCTTAGTAGAGGCTACTGCAGGTTCTGGATCCTGATTTGTCCAAAAGTTATCATCTGCTCTCACAAAGTCTGCCATGATTAGTAGCAATAAAAAAACAGAAAGCTCTTTTCCAGTTGTTGCTGACAGATGTATAGCATTAGTTGCTATGTAGATGCAGTGTGATGGAGACAGTGGTGAAGTTGTATCCCTATTACTTCCATTCAATGTGTAAACCTGCCAGCATGGGGCAGCCATCTCAGGACCTAATGAACGCACAGAGAAAGTAAAGAAATCTATGGTCTTGTCTTACAAAAGGATTCTGGATGTATGGGCTAAATTTCCAAAAAGTGCAATTTTCATTTGAAAACAAATGACACATTGATGTCAAAGTCGGAGTTCACTGTTCTACTGAGGTGAACTTTCACTTTAATGTGAAGTTTGTATTTGCCCGCAGCAGCTTTGGGATAAGATGAAATATAATGATACAAAAGGAGATAAAAAATATGTTTAATTTATGTGAATGTTTCTGTGTTGCAGTTTAAAGGTAAGAACAGCTTTAGGCAAATTGTGATGCGATTTATGGTTACATAAGTAAAAATTACTTGACCCTGCTGTTTTGACCATTTTAAGGGATTAATAAATGAATTACACAATATATCTGCAATAAATGAGACAAGGGTGCAGGTTACCAAATTATTGTTTTAAAGAGAAGAAGCACATTCACTGTGCAAAAAGCCTTTTCCTGGCATTAAACAAGTGTATTGCAACAGAATATCAGAAAAGCTGTTTTGAGCCATTTTGCCAAATTAAAGTGCAACATGATAAGGTAAAAGATGGCAACATCAATAAGCATGATATGGCTTTAAAGACCTGTCTCTACATCTGGACAGGCTCCATACTTTTGACAATGTGCCCTCAAATGTGATTGTAGTTTATGTTTTTGGTTTTCTTGTTTGAATTTGCCTGCCTCTTGCCTGCCAATCAATTCCTGTGCACTGCTTTAGGCAACCTGAGTTTGCTACGCCAGCAACCAGATGACCATGTAGAGGCTGGTTGCTCTGTATTCAGATAAACAAAAATGTCTTTCAGTGCTAGAAATTCAACAATATTTTCTTTGTGAAACCAGAGAGGCCACTATCATAACTAGAGAACAGCCTGTTTGCCAGCAGTGAAAATGTTGTTATACTGAAGTGCCTGATGTCATGTATAAGGACACATTTTAGTTTCTTCGACAATGATTCTGTGTGATTTTCATATTTTACAAGATGTTTCCAAATTTAATGGGCATACAACAAAGATAGGATGTTGCCTCCGAGCATCTCATGATTTCTATGGTCTCTTGTCCATCACAACCCCATCCAGATAATATTTGAATGAAATATCAAACCATAATGAACCACCCTGTGAACCAGCCGTTATGCTGAGTGTACATTACTCCCCTGTGGTGCAGGAGCGTGAAGTTTTCCGGTTTGGCAAAAAGGCTCTGGCTTTTATCCTCCTGTAGTCTCAGCATTTGTTTGCTTTAATCGGTCCTGACGAACAAGCCCAGTTCAGAGACCCCTCCTACGAGACCACGACTAATTCCCTCTCAGGCAAGTGGGATTTGCAGTCAGCAATCCTCTGACATCACCTTAGGAAAGAAAAAAAGAGCCATCTCCTAAACATCCCCATGCTGTGTTATAAGATAAGGTTAATGAGAAAGGCAGGAGAACATGGGCCCTGCAACGAGTCCCATTCCTCCAGAGACACTATCAAGCTATTCACTTTGAGCTAGTTAAATCTGAACCATATTGACCTTGTCTTGAATAGACTTATGGGTCTCAGTGTTTGATGTTCCAAAGGGAAAATGTAAGAAGTCAGCTGTATGTTGTTGTTTTTGGTGTCCAGATGGGGATGTCATTGATGAGGAGAGGTGTGGGGCAAGGGGGAGGAGGAGGGTTGTCGATGAGTGTGAAGGGTTCCCAGAGGACCTGATTATCCCAATTTTAACTTATGAGACAAGGGGGGTGGGCAGCAAGCAGGGGAGGAGTTGGTAGTCGTGGTAAGATGCTGTGGCTGTGAACAGCAGGCTTATTAATTACACACTGGTTTGTGGGAATATTTTGTCTTAATGGAAGTAAAGTCCCTGTGAGGCAGCACACTTAACAACTCCAGTACAGCATGCACAGAGACACACATGCTGTAACACATATGTGCTGACAGTTAGTAAAGTTAAAAAAAAAAAGTCGTGCACTTTTGGAAATAATGTAAAATTAACATACTTTGTCAAAGCTTTTCAAAGGGAAGATGTCTCTGCTTGGTACACATGCTAACTTGTGGGCTGCTGGCCTCCTACAGAGTCTGGAATTGTAACAGCTGTAATACACATTTAGCAAAAAACAAAAACAAAACTAACATTACTGTGCTTTGCCAGTGCTACAGAAATGTATACACATCCTCATGATGAATCATCTCAGCCTGCTTTGTTGTGTAAGAAGTACTGGGTTTCAATATGTATTGTCTATTATAATATAGTAATTACAGTACAGTGACAAAATTTCAGAAATGCTGTTACTCTTTGATTCACAGCTTTATAAAGTTGTGCCCGTGATGTTTGTTGGTTCCTCCATATGGCTTTATCCCCCAGGGAGAATTTCAGAAACTGAAGCATTTTGCCCTGTTGAGTTTTTGGGCTTGCACATATATTACTGTTTCTTTCACTTGTACCCTGAGAAAGTTGGCTACATAGTTAAAGGGTTCTGTTTTGGGTTTTTTGGGGTCTATTTTAGTAATGCAAACCGTGTTTTGTTTTGAAAACTTACCAAATGTTCTATGCTGTTTCTATGTCTGTCTCAAAATCCTTGTCAAGAACAGCTAGAGCATCGCAGCCAAAGCACCATGCAGCCATATTTAGTGTAATCAAACCAATCTGGTCAATTCCTATGCCCTGCCTCGACCCCAACCTCAATTGGCACAATCATGGATGCCTACTGTCAATTACTATGAAGTGGGCCATCTGTGGTTTTGCCTTTTTGTTCTACCTATCTGAACCACAGTTTCTTCTGGAATAACCCTCCCACTAATATCGGACAGTCTGACTCCATTTGGGCATTTGAACCTGAAAATAATACTAATCTTTGTACCTTAATTTTCAGTTAACTCTTTATCTTTGACTGCTTTATGCATATTAGAAATATCCAATAATAACTGTTAGCTTTAGGCTTAATACATCTGTTAAGTCTGATATAAAATAAACCATGTTAGTTCTGTTAACAAAAATACTATACTTTTTTTGAAACACATTGATTCTTTCTAATCCTTACTAATTCTATAAAAAAATAATATCCTAGAAAATTCTTCATTTTGAGAGGACTCTCCTAATAACTCATCTTCTACGTTGAGCTAATATTATATATGTTAAGTGCAATGAGAGGAAAATAATCAGATGTCAGTGAATGAAAAAGCTCTCTTCTTGCTCATGCTGTGAGGGGATTTCAGGAAGGATGTTGCTACTGAATCATTGTATGGAATTATGTATGAGGAAAGCTTTCTGGGTTCTTCATCACTGTAAAGCCACAGTGCATGTTAGCTGCCTTGCTGTAAATGCTGCCAGCTTTAAAAAATATTTATAAAAGCCCATGTAAAATTTGTTTTGATATGATGAGTCATCTGCAATATGCAAAACTAATTATAACCATAATTCTGGAAAAAGTGTTGATTGCTGCATCACACGTTTCTCTCCTCTGCCCACAGTAATGCCCACAACAAGCTGTCCTGTGCTGTCAGATGTCCCCTCAGATGTTCCCTGTCTGTGGGTGGTCACTGGTGTGGGGATGTCGGCTGCAATCGGGAACCTACATGTCTAGCAGGTCCTCACAAGTAGCCTCACCTTCTCCAGAGCCTCAGTGCCTGCTCTCCTTAGCATCAGCAGGCTGATAAATGTATGTTCATTACAGGCTGATGTCATGTGTATCCACCTCCACTCCTCGCAGAGAGGCATCCTGCTGTGCTGAGCCGCAGCAGGCAGCCAGTGTTAATGGTTCTGCTGCATGTGTGCGTGTGTGTGTCATTAGTAATTTGTCATTTGCAATAGATAAAGGTTAAGGTAAGGGGCTCGGAACAATGTACAATGCACAATGTCAATGATGGGTCCCAACAAAGACTGATGTAGACTGATGATTACCGACCACAGTTCGGGAGGCTGACGCTCTCTCTACCTTTAAGGTTAGACTTAAAACATTCCTCTTTGATAAAGC
>JAQNCA010000002.1:1657989-1670779 GCA_029783725.1 Acanthurus tractus | reverse complement strand
TCTACATGTAAAGTGTCTTGAGACAACCTTGTTGTGAATTGACGCTATATAAATAAAATTGAATTGAATTGAAAAATGAATGAAGTTGCAGCGGATTGTGCTCAAATTATATGCTTAACATATTAGTTCACTTGACATGAACATTCAACTCAGTTGGTCCAAACAGATGTATAGTGACTACTGCTGCATAACAACCTGAGAGGATGTTTGATGAAGTGGGAGGGTTTCAACAGAGGATGCATTTGTTTGCATTACAGACAGTGGTCAAGAGAGGGCCCTAGGGTGCCACCCGCCACTCCCTATTCGGAGTGGTGCAACATGTCGGTACTGGCAAATTACACTGGTTATAAACAGTAATTTTGTGTTAATTAAACATATATGATTGTTTGAAAAATACAGCTGTGAACCTTTTTCAATCCTTTTAATTCTCATTTTGCTGCACCAAAACACTGTTACTAACAGAAAATATAACAGTTTTTTGTAAACTTTTATACAGCCTACAGACTCCCTCTTCACCTGCATGTAGTTTGATTTATTTCATTTGCTATTCAGCATATGACACACACAATGATAACAAAGGCATGCACCTATTAAACCTTGAAACAACAGTTTCAAAAACAAACAGTCAATTGGACAAGGGTTAATGTTGTCTCTGCGCCCCTCACCATGCAATCTGATCACCTTTTACTGCACTAGGTAACCTAAGTCAGCAGGGGTTCAAAACCCTGCCTAATGCTGTACTTGGTCTCATGTACCAACAACTGCCATTGACTTTAGTAAAACTGAATCATATTTCACATAGAAAATGCTTACTGGATTTACCTCTGATGTTTTCTGGCTGCTCTGCTTCAACTCTCGCTAATTTAAAAACTTCTTGAAGTTACCTGAAACTGCCACTAACTAGAGCTGCTACTTATGCTATGTTCGCTCTGTGCATTGGGACAGAACACTGCCACGCTCTAGTGTTTACATAACAAGAAAACCAACATCATCTGCAGCCCCTACTGACATCATGACAAAGGGGAGGAGCTAGAGGAGGAGACTGGGATAATGGTAATGTCAGACTAGCCTTAATTCAGTGACAAGAGCTTTGCAAATCAAAAATCACCAGGCTGACTTCTTATTTTTTGACTAGTCAGTAATTTTAGTTGCTTTTCTATGTCTTGTTAATTAAGTAAAAAAGTATGCACTTTAGTCAAATGTTGTTTTCTCATAAGAAGAGGGACATGGAGGTGATTTAGACTTCAAACTGATTACAGGACAATCTCAAGTATTTGGAGCTTGTCTCATACGAGTTACTAAAGGTCAGGATATTTTGTACTGCTTCCGTTTGTTTTTTAAGCAGCCTGTTGAAAATGCTTTTTATTGAAGCGAAACATTGAATTGTTGGACTAACCATTTTAAGTGAATTTATACTTCTATGTAACCATGCTGAAGTCTAATTCATAACTTGTGCCCTAGCATCATGGAAAAGGTTCTACAATATAGTATAGCTTTTTTCATGGCACTTAACTATGACATTTGAGTCTCTTTCATGGTCTCAAGATGCTGCTAATGATGTTTCACATTAAAATCAGCCCAAAATGTAGTGAAATATTTTAGCCAAGAGAGTTGTTTATGAGTACTAGAGACTGACTGTAGATCATTTACTTCAAGATATCCTGACTTGTGAAAAAAAAAATCTATTTAGTGATTTTATTCTGTGCATATAAACTGTGGGCGGCTGAACCATTGAGGAATTTCCTTTCCTAGTTTGTTTCATCTGGATAGTTTCAAAAATTGAAAAGCATTTTTATAGCAGAAATATGATACTGTCACTGTTAATGATCTTGAGATTTTTCTTGTGACCCCCTGGTTGGAAAACCAATCGTATTGATAAAATGATGTGTGTCTAATTTTGAAATCCTGAGAGCAGGTTTAGATCCCCTTGTAGTCAATTTTTTAGTGAACTGAGCTAATTTCATAAGTAAGCTAAACAAGAAGAAAAAGCACTCTGCCTGAAGAATTACATCATTAACCAGTCATGCAGCACTGATAGGAAACTGAGTCATTCAATCTGGACAAACAACTTTATTTCTGGTAATGCATCTATACACTGTACATTCAGTCACTGTAGTATATAAGCATAGCTATTTTCAAACATAATCTCATAAAGTCCTTTACTTTACAATATAGTCCGTGTCGTGAGAGAAGGGTAAGGGTGCTGTTGGAGCAAAGACGAGGAAAAAGGTGTGAAAAGATGTGGGAAATAGGGGAGATAGATGAATAGGCCAAGCTTTTTGTCATACTGTATATGTGGCATTAATAGTTGGGAAAGCTTACATTTACCTCTTACATAAAAATATTTCTAGAATTGTAAGGTTTATATAGTATTAGCAGCAGCACAGGGCTAAAAAGATACATGAGGATGAGGAGGAAACAATCTGCAAGGTGGCGTAGTCACGTGTGTGTGTGTGTGAGACCTATACTGTAGGCCTGAAATCTGATACTTAACACGCTGTTAAAAATATATATGAACTGGTGAAAAAAGTCATTCAATATAAAGACTCTACAGTAAAAAAAAAGGTAAAGAAAATGGATTAACATGTTTATGTAGGGAATATTCTCTTACGCACTGCATTAACTGTTTTTGAAACATCTCAGTTAAAACACAAATTCAAAAAAAAAAAACAAAAAACAAGACAGCTATTGTAAGAAAAGATTTCTTTTTGAAAAAGGAAACACCATGTACATATATTATACAATATCGTAAATGAAAAAAAATATTTACATTTGTAAATTCTTATTCGAAACTTCACACTGGCTAGTATTTGTCTATTAATATGGACTGTTATTGCTGCTTTACTGTCCATTGTTTAGCAAAATGATTCTCCTTTAGAAAACAAGACTTTGTTAAACTGCTTTTTTCTTTTGTGTGGGAGAGTGAAGAGCCAATGTCGTTATTGTCTCCCTTCTTTTGTAGAAAACCATGAGTAAAATAAACTACACATAGGCAATTGACTCTTTTTGAGTGTAAAAACAACTACAAAATGTACCAATTTCAGGTCTGCCAAAGTTGCAGACACAGTGCCATTCTCTGAGCAACATCAGTAATGTTAGATAAGAAAAGGGCTTTTAACGTAATGCCCTCTTAATTATCCTTGACATGTCTGCCTCAGGACAAGTCATCCATTGGGAATAAACAGTTAGTCTTTATATACAACCCAAAGTAACAATTCACCAAAGCAATTGACTTTTCTAGGTCTCCTATAAAAATTGTTTGAACATGCATATCATTGATTTCAAAAAAGAAAAAAACACTCATTCAGAAAAAAGCCTCAAGTGTCTAGCATTTGTTCAATTGTTCTCTGCATTGAAAAAGAAAAAAGTTTGTAAACTGGTTGGTTTTAGGAATACTGATATTTTTATCAGAGCCGCTGAGCGAAGACGGGGCTTTTAATTTGAAACCTGCAAACAGGAAGTTGATGAGAGGCCCAGCCCCAAAAGCGTCATCAGTTTTCCTACTCTGGAAACCTTTCGCCTTCTTCCAGGCACTTGAGGTTGTCCAGCATTGCATTTAAAAAATGTTTTCTTCTTTTTTGTTGTCTTTTATTTTTTTGCATGTGTGAAGTTATTTCTTAAGAACGGTGTGTTGCTTTTTTTTACTTACATTTTGCTCTTCTATATAAGACAAATTGCTTTAGATTGCATAACACAATAAAACCGTTACATGTACAGTATCAATGCCCAACAACTGACTATATGTATGGCAAACTTCATGTATCTCAAATTTCATGCATAAAGAAAATATGAGTTTTCTATTGAAAAAATGTGAACATAATAGACAAGCAATAAAAATCTCCACGGTTAAAACAACATCAACAACCAAAAGAAAAATAGCATTAACACAATGTACATTCTGATTGCATTGTACCCACTATGTAAAGGCAAATCCGTGTCCTCTGCCTTTGGAATAAAATTGGATTTTATTCTTCGAACATGTGACTGTTTGTTCTGGCTCCTATAACACAATTTACCTTACTGATGCTAGTTGTCAACCCAGTTTTGTCAGATTTGTTCTGAGTCATAACCGGGTACTCAAGCAACATCTGAGTCCATTACAATACAAAAATGGGAGAACATGTTGCCCAAAACTTCCCAAAAACCCCAGAGTGTGTCAGCAAGCAACAAGTGGAGCCTTTTCTCTTTCCATTTATTTACAATACTTTGCCTTAAGAAAACAGAACAACAATATTTATTGGAGATGCATATAATCAACAAAATGCTTACTGGAGCTATATGGTAGCAGTCATGTATACGATGAAGTTTTTTAAAGTAAGATTGAAGACAATAGTGGGAGTACAATGCATTATAACAGTATTTTGTTATGACAAAGTGCGATTCATTATTGTAAAGTAAAAAAAAAAAAAAAAAAAGACATTTATATTTACATACCTTAATTTAATTAAAATGAACATTTTGTGGTTCTTGCCAAGGGTGCACCATCCAGCCCACTCTGATTTCATACATGATGGTCCTGATGTCGACTTAAGTAAAAACATGCCAGTTTTTATCACTCAAGCGTTTAACGATAATAGAACAAGGCCACACTCACATCTGGAGTATTTTGTCTTTAGAAGACAAGGACTTAAGGGTTTTGACCCAAATGATAACATGTGGCGACCAGTCTGTGTGTGTGTGTGTGAGCAACAGTGAGATGCTTACTGTTAGATATTTTGTTACTGATCATCTGTAACAAGTGCTAACATAAAGGTGATTTTAAAAAATGATGTTTTTAGTTCCAATTTTCAATGCAGGAATTGATCCAAATCAAGACAGATAATCAACCTGAAGCTCACCCACTGTTTGGAGAAATTAGAAATAAATGTTTTTATAAAACACAGCAGGAGGAAACAGATTGATTGAACTTCAATCCTGATGATCCTCCCTTTCAGTGGACTGCGATGGCTTACCAGAAACCAACAAAGCCACAGTGGCACTGTGGAAAGTTCATTTTCAGTTTTGTTCATTGTCTAATTTATTTGTATCTTTTTGTATCTTTTAATAGCACAGGGAAACAAGGAAACTGTCTTTTTTCTTTACATATCGCTATGTAGTTTCTTAAATAGCTTATAATGTGTTCAAAATCCTCCATCCATGGCGAGGGACAGTTGTGGAGACTGTTGGGGGTTAAATGTGATCCCTGACCTTCTGGCCACACTGCTGTAACGCCTCTCAACAACTGTATATCTCTGTTATAATATGATCTTTCAGCATTTATTATCACAGACATCAAAAATCCAAAAGTCTCACCCCATTTCCTTATCAGAGAAAATACAGGCACAAACACATTCTGCGCTATACATCTGTTTTTCTTTCATTCTTGTGATCCAGTTTTCAGTTCTGTGAGTTTGGAAGGTGCAAGTCAGTGCTTGATATAGAAAGACATGTTTCCTTGTTGCCACACTGTACTCTGCTGTTTCCAGTCGTTTTCCAAGACCACTCACTTGACTTTTTATGGGCACGGATAAGGACACAGCTCCTTATGTCTTCTCACTGTCTCTGGTGAGAGAGAGGGTCTTTTATTTTTTGTGTTCTGGAGGGCGCAATGGACAGTGCCGTGATGTGGCCAACCCAGCACTCCTGGGTTGTTTATGGTCTGAGTTGGGCAAAAGATGCTGGGGATCGTTGTGATGGGGGGGTGGGGGTGGGGGGGTGGGCAGTGAGGTTGGCTGCTAGATTAGTTGTCAGCTGGTGTGTCCATGAGCGTCCCATCCTTGTCATTGTTGGACTTGGGCCAGAGTTGCTGCTGTAGCTCCTTTACCACCCTCTCCAGATGCTCCCTGGCCTCCCGCTCCTGCAGCAGGTCGGCTCGAAGCTGCTCACGGTCGGCCTCAGCATGCTGCAGCTTCATCTGGAGGTCCTCGATCTAAAAAACAAAGGATACAGCTGAAATTATAGAGCAGAAGAGATCTGACTACAGGATAGTTTGGAGCATAACGATCCAACAACTGACCGTATTCTAAACAACTGAGCCATTTATATAGTCTGCTCAGGCGACTATTTCAGTCATATGCCTGTTTACATGTTAAAGCAATAAAAAAATAATGCATGCTCTGCCTTTGGTTCAGATGGATTCCAGGAATTCCATGGATATAATCAGACCCAGTGTTGTTACAGTTGTGTGATCAGAATAGGATCGCAAATGATTGTTTTGGTCAATACAAAGGTTAAAAATTGCAGTCTTTGGTTAGCTCTCAAATTTCAATAAACTTGACTTGACTTATGTTCATGCAACTTGCTTCAAAAACACATTCATAATTTAAACTTCCTGTTTTATCTTATGTTTGTCATATTTCTCAGTCCCTTGTATCAGGCTGATTCTGTGAAACAGGTGGCCATTGCAAAATGATCTTTAAAACACGATGCTAATGCTCAAAAGCATCTGAAAAGTTCTCATTTCCTCTCCACCAATCCCAGACTGCAGCGACATAAATGTCTAAACCATCTTAATGACAGCCTTTCAAAGACGACCAGAGTCTCTGCAGGGAGACACAGCTGGAGAGCATAAACTCCCTCTTGTTTTGTCTAATGTGCATTTCCCATGGAGCCTGAGGGAAGTCGACGTCTCTTCCTGTTTCCTTTCAGAGGGGGACTTATCATACGTCTGTGCACTTGGGGCTACACCCATTTATTTTTGACTTGGGAAGAGGAAATGTTTTTTTTTTTTTGTTGCCTATTCCACTACTAACCTTGAAAGTGTTTGGGACAGTAAATGTCTAAAAACACGGCTGTCACTTTGGTGGTGTTGACATAGTCATCTAGTCTTCATTTGCATCAGACTGCACTGTTAAAGTTTGCCAATTTTTCCTATTGATGTCTGTCACTCAGCCTTGTTTAGCTTTATTTTTACTGCTAATTATGAACATTACCAAAAATTCATCTTATTGTTAAAGATTTTGAGACCAAAGTGTTACTAATTGACAGATTCTATACACCAAGCACAAGCTTCACAAGCAGTGTCAATGTTCATATCTCACTGACCTGTGCAGAGTATTTTGCACGAAGACGTCCGGCCTCGCAGCCTTTATCACAGACTCTAAGCTGTCGTGCCTGCTCCAGCTCCCTCTTCAAACGGATCCGTGATTCATTTGCTTCCTTCATCTTTTTCTCGCTTTCGGCTCGCAGACGTTCAATTTCCTTCCTCAAGTTTCGCTTTGCCTCAGTCGCCTCCCGCAGCTTCTCCTTCTTGGCCACCCGCAAGAACTCCAACTCCTGAGAGGAAGTGATCATAGAATTTAGCACAGAGCAACAAGAAAGGTACTGTCCATGTATAGTTTTATACTTAGAAAAGTATCTTTTTATTTCATGTAATTTAAATCTGTCGTTGTGAAAATTGACACTGCTCAGGTGCTTATGTAACAGCTGGAAATGCCAGTGGACATGTCTGTCACACGGTTGTTATGCTTTGTTTCTGAGCCGTTGACACCCGAGATCATTGACTTGTAACACAGGGCTGCAGTGTCCATGTCACTGTTTATACTGAGCTAAGTCAGGGGTTAGGGCTGACAGAAGTTAGGTTTCCTTCCTCTGAGTCACTGAAAAAGTGTGAGTGCATGTGTGTGTGTGTTGTGGTAACACGCCCATAGTCTACTCATGGGAACATAGCAGAAGGGACAAACATGTCTGTCATCAAGCTTTGTTGGTTCCTACGAAAAGGCTTAAAAGAAACAATCCCCATCATACTCTTTAGGCTTCACTTAGGGACTCTCCCAGTACCATGAGCGCAAAGTGAGTTCAACAAAACACAGCAGGAATTATAGGGTTGTTTAAAAGTTGGGCCACTGTTCATTTAGCTTGTAGGACAGCTGGGTTTGTGTTGCCCCTCTGCAGCTCCTCTGAAGAAAGTGAAAGTAGAATGCTGTTGCTGGACTTGCATTTCTTTGCTCAGGATGCATTTGGAGTTGCTTACCCACACAGACTCCTCCGTTTGCATTTTTTTGTTTTCAGTCCAAGACCAAAAATAAAAATGGAAGTCTGGCCTTTCCCTTTGCAGCAACATCCGCTTTCATTGTTATCACTTGCCGACTCATGCTAAGCTTTGTCAGGAGTGATAATGACTTCAAATCCACTTCTGCATTTTGATGCCTAAGCTTAAGTAATTTTCTTAGTGTATTAACTTAGAAGAGTCTGGTACTGAGAGTTTAGGGTGAGGTATGAGGTTGCCAAACGCTATTAGTGCAAGGAAATCCCATTCTCCCAGCCAACCATGACACATCATCACGTTGCATTCACGTACATAAACTCTTATACTGTGTAAATATGCACATAGCATACTAGTAAGTGAATAGAGACACTAGATCACCAGGGTTGTAGGTCTTATCACTGGTGACCATTCGTTGATATCAGGTTATTGCTATGGGCAACTTTGGAGACAAATGCGTAAGTCATAGTTGAATTACTCCATTGTGTGCTGTTCAATTATTTGCCAAACAGACAATCAAAACTTCTTTATAGTTATACTGACATATTTGACTGGTTGGTGGCCTCAAATGACACTGAGGTTAGTTTAGGTGAAGCAGTTTGCTACCTTTATGTGGTATAATTATTAAAGAAATGTTTTTAAAAAAAGTTCTGTGGCAGAGCCTTTGGGACAATTCAAGTATAAGGTTCAGTGAGACAGGTCCAGGCAAATCAATTTTTCAAAGTCATTTGAAAGGTTTAACTGAGATAAAACCATGTCATATTTTAAGTCAGTCAAGTCAAGTTTCAGTTGAGGCTTAAACTAAATGCAGAGATTTTTTTTTTTTTTAAACAATAAATTGCAAAAAAAAATCTTAGCTCCACATTTTGATGTGCTGTGTGCTTATACATCCCAAATGTTTCCAGTAATGTTTAAACTCACAGAAATATGCAACTGTATTCAAGGTAACTTCCCTAGTAAGACCATTTTCGCCACTGTTGCCAAGTGCTCGCTCATGTGGGAATCGCTTTCAATTGTTTGGTTCCTATAAATCTAAAATACAAATGTATTTACAGAGTGTGGTCCTGACATGCTCTTTATGTAAAGTGTCTTGAGACAACTTTGTTGTGATTTGACGCTATATAAATTGAATTGAATTGAATGGAATGAGTAAGGAATGAATTCAGCAATGGTGGCTAAACACAATGGACATGATCTCATCTGTTAAAACTTTGGCAGGAGTCAATCAAATCAATAAAAATTTCTTCACAAATACAACAAGACCTACCTAAAACTTTTTTCTCCTACTTATGTCCGAGGTCCGGTCAAATCTCAGGTAAAGCATGTGTCAGGTTAGTTAAGTAGAGATCAAGGTCATATGACCTGATGTGAGTGCAAGTTTCTACAGCTCTGTGTGTTAGCATGTGTATCTTGTCATTCTTAGTGAAGCTTGTCTAGCAGTTTTTCTCTGCTAAGCTGGACTAAACACATCTTTGACTTACATCTGTACCGAGGGCACATGTGAAACTGAGATCATGCTCTAATTCAATGAGAGGAAAGGTGACAAACAACTATGTAAACCAACACCTCACACTCATCTAAAACGATAGGAACAGAATCTTACCTGCTGGAGGCTGCGTTTAGCCTGCAGAGCAGATCCCAACTTCTCCTCCTGCTTTACTCTCATCTTAACTATTTCATGCAGAAACTTCTCCTTCGACTCTTTGGAGTCCAGTCCGCTGTCCAGTGCCTGTCTCAGGCTCTCAAGCTCTGACTCCAGTCCCAGTTCTGGAGGGGTCGAGGGGGCTGTGACAGGTGCTGCTGCAGGGGGAGTGACCTCAGCTGATGTGACAGTGCAGATGGGAACTTGGGCTCCAGGTGAACTCAAGTCCTTGGCTGAGCTGCTGGACGAAGTGAAAGATGGCGATGACAGGGAGGACAGGGAGGAAGTGACTGTTGGGAGAGACCAGAGACAAAGGAGAGGGTGAGGATTTTGGGAAAGCAAAAGCGTTCTTGCTGTTGAAATTACTTTCTTTCCAGTAAACAAGACTCAGTTGATCTTTCTTACATTCATCACGGCTCTCAACTTCGATTTCCACTTCAGAGTCTTTGTCGTCCTGAGGCGGTGGTGGAGGCTTGCTTAGAGCTGAGGACGGAGGGCAGGGGGCCTCTGGCGCCGGAGGTGGGAGCTCCCCTGTGGCTCTTCTCTTGCGAGGTCTGGAGTGAGCATTGGCACCCTCACCTGGGGGTTCACCTCCACTTGGATGGGATGTGCTGGGAACCGAGGGGGACATAGGACCCACCTTCCCTAGGGGCAGCGGTGTGAGGGCGACATTTGGGGCCACAGCTTTCTCCAGGCTCTTATAGTTGTAGAAGCTATAATGACACAGACAATTTAACTGTCTTAGAACTGTTTCCATATAATAAATGAAATCAAGGCTGTGTAAAAGCTTAATTCTACATGCAAGTAAACACAGCCAGCACCATATTGTGTGATACAGTTTGAACAGCCTATGCCAACCAGGCTAAAGAAACATTCAAATAAAGTGCCTGAAGCTCTTTCCTCCCACTTCATGAGAAACTGGGCCAGATCAACTGTGATATGGTGCAGCATGCACTGGCATCACCATGCCAAGTGGGTGCCCACAGTATGAGTGTGTGTGTCAAATGTGTGTGAATGGTGGAGTGTGGGAGGCTGTGGTACAGTCAGACTTGACCCCTCTGACACCAGCCCACCCAGACAAGTGAGAGAGCATGCTGGGAGCTCATCAGATCCCACTGAACAAAAAGGCTGTTACTTAGTGCAGTAAAAGCCTCTCTTACAGCCATGATGTTTCATTGTTTGCAATGAATCTCTTTTAAGGTCGCTTACATGCTGTTTGGTGAGGGTGCTTTCCATTTTGGACCAGGTGGTCCTGTGCTGTTCTGGGCTCACCTGTCTCTCAGCAGGGCCAGGGGGTGACTGGAGGGCTCCTTATCACCAGCAGAGATGTGGGGGGACCAGGGTCTAAAGGCTGAGGGCCTCTGCCTGGGCTGAATGCAGTTAAGCCCCTTAAGAGAGACAATGTATGAAATCACACAAATTGAAGGAATTACATTTATTAGTGATACTGCTGGTTAGTTTAAACAGTTAATCAATTTTTGCATACCGTTATATACAGTTTGACATTTTACAGGCTAATGCTAATGAGATACTTAGATAATGACTGGGTTGAATAATTGAAATCAAATTTGACCTTTTTTAGTCACACTTCAACAAAGTCTTATTGTCACATTTGTCATATAATAATACATTTAGCACCAGTAAATGTCATCACAATAGCTGGTGACATATAACTTTTTTTGACTCTTCTATCATGATTTTTTCTGCATTATGTGACTAAATTTAGCACAAAATTGTGGTCAACGAAGAAGTTCCATTTGATTCTAAACTTCCAAAACCATTCATGAGAATCACTGCATATGTTTCCTCATCTCCTCTTGGAATTTGAACATGGTGCCTGAAAATGGGGTTCACAAAAAAGGTGAGCATATCATAGTTTTTGTTTCGGGTTACTGATGTTGATGTAGTAGAATATTTCAATGGTGCTTGAAAAGGCTGTAGGTTGCTGTAAATGCTTGAAATTCTTTTTAGAAGAACACTTTATCAATTCTTAGTACTATTGCAATCACAGGGATATGTGACTGGAGAGGGGTCAATATGAGGATTCACAGGGAAGACAATCTAAATATACTTTCATCCCTTCACGGCAGATTTTTTTTTTGAAAATATTGATCTCAACAGAGGACATTCATCATTATATTTTGGTTATATTCTGTTACACTGCTCTCTCAAACTTCACTCTATCTCAGTAAGTAAATCTTTGGGGCTTGCGGCGTATACAGTTACCCCTTCTATTAGCATAGCTCGCCAAATCTAAATTTAAGTGCTAACCTCATCCAAAAACTTCTGTATAATATTACATGACATCTCATCTCATGCACCATGCATCATGATCATCGTCACTGTCTCCTTCTTGAGCTTAGCAACACCAACCTTGTTGGAGGCCGAAAGAGACTGTAGCCAGTCATGCTGCTTCTCTTTGTCAGTCAAAGGGGATTGTGATGGGAAGTCCTCATGTTTAGACCTTTTGACAGGGATGGGATCAGACGCCTGGAAGAAAAAGGAGGACAGTTGTTTCAAATCTTAAGAACAAAAAATGGCTGCATATTGAACAGAAAAAAAATGGAATCACTTGTTCGTCTTCCCAAGTCTCTATGTGCACACATTAGCTCATGAACAGTTCTACATTCAGTCTGCAAACAAGCTTGATGTGCAAACATATTCAAGTTGGTTATTTTTCCCACGTGATGTAAATGCACCACAGGTTGCCCTGTTGGCAGCTGGCTAAGGACTGTCACACTAAAATGTCAGTGAACTAGAAATGCACCCAGTGGTGTCAGACAGGCCAACGACTGTGTTGGTTCGTGTGTGTGTGTGTGCGTGTTTGCTTGTGTAAGTTGCTTTAGGGTTACCACGTTGTTCTCATATGCATAAGCCAGGCTTTGGCAATGTGTCACACACTTGTCACACACAGAATCCAACACAACTAGGTATGTTTGCTTGTGGCTCGAGGTGAGTGGGGCAGTGTGTGTTTGTGTGAGTGTCCGTAACTTTTTATCATACACATATACACCCATACAGACAGACAAGTGAGGGTTTGTTCCTCTTTCCGCTGTTCGACCGGCTTTGTGGCTATGACCTCAGCCTCTCCAAGCTGTGGCTGTCACTAGCTGCCGGGGGGGGGGGGGGCGGCCGGCCCCGCGGGGCCCACGGCGCCCCGCCGCCCCCCAGAGAGACCGGCCACC
>JAQNCA010000002.1:1638292-1650053 GCA_029783725.1 Acanthurus tractus | reverse complement strand
CACACACACACACACACACACACACACACACACACACACACACACACACACACACACACACACACACAGAAAACACAGTAAAAAGAGAGGGAAAGGGAAAAGATTGGGAGGTTTGGGAAGGGAGCAGGGTCTCCATTTCCTCTCGCCAAATTTGCTTTGGCAACTCTTTCCGTGGGAATGATGAGAGACCAGCTCTTCTCAGCCGGAGAGAGTTAGGGTTCAGCCCACCATAAGATGGAGATGGGGGGTGAGGGGGTGGGGGTGGGGGTAAGTAAATATAGCTGAACTTTTCCATAGCTTTTCCTTTTCCATTCCTTCCTTCGACTTTGCTGGGTTTTTTGAGGGATAAAATGCAAACATTTTCAGTAGGGCCCGAAAGTTCTGGATTTCATAGAGCCAATACAAATATTTAGTGGTTACAGAAATCAGATAAGACATGGGCTGATAATGCGTTGGACCAGACTTACAATGTTTTTTGTTAAGTATTGTGGCTAAGACATGTACATTTTACAATATAAAAATAAACATGCCAGGTTACATTATTCTCACAGTTCAGTTTCAATACTAAAGATTTGGTCATTTACGCTGATTAACAAATTGTGAGATGAGTCAGAATTCTGTTTGGCATCAGAACTGTAAAACAGCAAATGAGTGACTAAAATTCTTGCCTTTGTGGCTTTTCGATTGGAAGACTTGAGTGTGAAGGAATCTGCTGATAGCCCTATTCTTTGTATCGGTGCATAAAGCTGCCCTCTTTCAAAGGAGGCCAGATGTGAAATATGGGTAATGAGAGGAGGATTGTGTCTGTGTGTGTGGTGAGTGTGTGTGTTTGTTTATAGAATCGGGGAATACAGGGCATAGGGCATATTTCTGCTTGGCATATAACATGCCCTAAGGTTGAGGTTGCTTTGGAAAGGGTTAAGTTGCATGGCTGAGCAAATACAGAAATAGCACTGGGGGGTGTGTTTGGCATGGACACTGCTGCCAGCTGGCGTGTAAGAAGAGGGAATATATTGAAACACACATACACACAGTTAGATTTCCAAAAATTATTTACAGGGCACTAGAACACGAGCAGGCTTTTCAGGTACCCCAGACTGCAGCACATGCCTTAACATGTGAACCTGGCCAAGAGCGCTGTGCAAACATGCACACACATGTGTTTGCACATTTATTCAAAGTCACGCTTACTAACACACATGTACGCGCAAATGCAAACACACCAAAAAAAAAAAAAAAATCAAACCCGCCTACTCTTACACATCAAAAGAGCCCACAGCAGCAGGACAAAGCAGCAGAGTCAGGACCTCATCCCATAATGATAAATCACATCCTAACACCCAAAACAAACTCTCAACCCTTCTAACTGCACCAAAGGACAACCCAAACAAAACAGATTACTCTGTGCTCCCAGACTCTCTGCCAGCCCCACATACTTTCTACACAATATTGCACAAGGGAGTCTTTATTGGACTGAAAAAATTTAGGAGAGGTTGAGGTCATCTAGAATATGTCAGTTTGCAATTTGAAATCTGACGTAGGATTATTTAAGTTCCTTGGATCTTGTTTAGACATAATTAGGTCTTGCATCAGAAATGCCAAGTTCTCCAGTTTCTTTTTTTATTGTGGGTAGTTTGTTTAGTCTGCAGCAGTGCAGACCACAGATGAAAAAACAAAACAAAAGAGTGTATAAAACTTGCAAGAGACAGTTTAAAAGAGTCGGCAGATTGAGAAACACAACTTGACATCAAGCTGCGTTGGCCAATCAGCTGTCTGGATGAGGCTAAGTAGAGATGAACAACTCTGCCATGGAAGAGTACAAGAATGTCATTAGTAGGTGGATAGGTTGAAGGTATCCACCCAAGTTGAGGACATTTAGTTGGTTGAAATGTTTGGGTAGAGTGTCTAAAAGGCAAGGGGCTAATCATGGTTCACTATATTGTGAGGGCATCATGCGTGCATGCACAGGCAGTTTGACGTGCATGGGTCCTCCTGTCAGAGAGGAGGATGAGAGGGATTTAAGCAAGGATGGGGGCTTGCAGTCAAATCCTCACTTATCTTACAGGCATCATCACGGCTGCTGAAGCTTCATCCCTGGAGTCTTACTTTACGATGAACTGGGATAGACCACCAATTACAGTCTTGACCTCTGTCTTGCCTTCTTTGTCTCTGTCTCACTGCCACTATAAGCTCAGTGGAGGCATGCATGCAGGGACTGTTGGTGTTGTCTTAAGTGTTGACCATGCTCAGAGAGCTGTTCTTTGATTTGTAATTATGGTGCAGCTAATGCTACAGTTATGTAGATTTAGTTTCCTCTTCCTGTCACATTTCACGCTGCAGCAAGTGACTGAAGATACAGTATATCACAGCTGACATTCACTATGAACAACAGTGTGAGGAAAACTAAATGGGCTGTGTTTTGTTTTTTAAGATTTGACTGATTAATTTGGACCAGTGTAGTTGAGGAGCCGTCCTTGAGTGATGGATTATATTTTATCCAAGATGCTCCTCATCAGAATGTTCAAAACCCTTTCTGAAATGATATAAATACTACAATCTTACAGACGACTGTTGAACAGACAGGTACCTAATTTTTAAAGGACTACTCAAACAGCTATTCAGGAATGTAATTATTACTGTATATTACATTTATGAAAGATGGCAGCAGTTCATCAAATATGAAGGAAGAGTGCTGCAGTCATGTTCAATTAAACAGTAAAATATGAATAGGACGAATGAGGTCTATAGTGCAAGGGGATGAGACAGTGTGGACTTGCAAAAGTTGATTTTCAATTCAGGTAATGCTGCCATTTACAGCTGCAATGTAAATAAAAGTCTCTAGGGACGACAAGTCACAGATGGAGAGGGTTTGCAGTGGCTCAGTAACTAGATGAAGCATTGAAAACATAAACAAGCCTCAAGCACTGAAGAAAGCAAAGGTGATATGATGGTTTAAAGGGATAATGGAAGGTGTGAATTTAACAACGCGTATGCAAGAGTCCTCTTGTAACCACATCCAACTCCCGTCAACAGCAGCACCTGGAGGAGTTGTGAGCTGGAGTAAACAAGGGTGATCACTGGCTCAGAATGAATGAATAATAATATGTGCCATTACCCAGTTCAATGTGCATCTGTGTTTACAGTTTTTGCTCACTGTAAACACAGTGATTGGGCATTGTGAAAATTCTAGTGGAAATTAGCAGTATTTCTGATTTAAATGTAAAGGTTTTAGAAATGTGGCATTAATGACATTCAGTTGAATGTCATCAGCCACAAGGACAAAAATAGACTAAAATTCTCTGAAAAAATACCACTTTTCCCGATCAATTCAACTCGATGGACTGGAAAGATAATCTCAAGAAAATCCTGAGGTGGGGAAACTGAGGCAGGATATGGTAGGATTAGTACTGTTTGAGGGATTGTCAGGGGGCCAGCAATGATAGTTAGGACCCTCCTTGTATATCATTTAACCAAAGTAGAACAGGGTATAATCTTTGAAGATGTGTAATCTAGAGGGGAAAACTGTGGGAAACCCCTCAGTCTAAATGCCAGTGAAGACACATTGCAAGGCAGTTGTTTTTAAGACTTGATCACTTTGTCTTTGCTTTTGAAACTCAAACTGAAAAAAAAACCTTGCAGCTACATTTCTATGAAATTTACACTGAATTCAGTTCTTAGTTTGTTTAGGAGGCAGCTAGTCATAGGTCAGTCTAACTGATCAGTTTCTCAGCTGAAGTTTTCCACCCCAGAACAAAAACTGAACTTGCTTTTTCCTCCTTACATATTCTGTGTGAAGTGTCAAATATAGTGTCAAATCCTGGTCTTGCATCACTTTTTTTCAGATAAGGCAAAAACAGACTAGACTAGACATGTATGTCTGAGCCATGGATCAGCATCTGATAGAATGTGCACTCTGGTACAGTAATAATGATTTCTCAGTAAAGGCAGATGGTGAGACATTTTAATCCTTCACCATCAGCTATTGCCATACACATTGCACATCCATACTAGAGACTACCCTCCTTTTCCTTTGCTGCCTGTGGGATGGGATTAGGTCAGGCAGTCAGCTGTTTCAGACAATGTCTGGCCACTGCCTTCAACTGACCAGGCCATCCTTTGACAGGCCTGATGTCTATGCTTGCCTGCTTTTCATACAAACCACCAAACACACTGCGTCCTCACTGGCAGACAGCAGCTTTCAATATGCTGCATAATAAGTCAGCTGTCTCTACTGATGATGTTTTTTTTGGGTTGTATTTGGGCCCTTAAGTGGGCCAAGAATTGTCACACTAATGCATTTGCAGACATGTTGGGTCAATCAGAGCCCCACACAGAGTTCATCATCAACATGGAGAGACAAGCTTTTACACATGCTGGCTGCCGAGACGCAAGCTGTGGTCAAGTGTTATTATGTGGAAAGGCAGGAAAAAACAGGGGGAGGGGGTGTTAATGAATGAGCAACACACATTCAGAATTCAGACTGTTACTATACTGTGTGCAGTGGTGGTCCTAAATAAAATTTAAATTCTTAAACTAGGCAAAGGAATATTATGGCTTCTTTCAAAAAATTAGGAATTACTTTACTGGTATTCACATTAGCAAATGCCAATACTAAGCTAATTATTATTGTTAACATGACCATGGCATGGCAGAAAAAAGCTTGGAAAGCTCACAAAGAGTAAGCTGAAGATCTTATGGACCTGCTATTTTCAGGTTGTGTTGCACTTATGGTAATGAAATAAAGTAACATGTAAACTCTGTCACTTATTTCCTGTTTTGTCTATTATCATGAATCAGTCTGATTTTCTCTAAAATAACTAATGACATGAAATAAAAAAGGATGAAACTGTTACTTTCTCTAAAATTTAAAGACAATTATCCATCAAGTTAACATATCTTAGGATGGCTGTTGAGTTTAGGGCTGCAACTAATGATTTTTTTGTTGTTGATTAATCTATCAATTATTTTTTCAATTCGTTTATTAGTTGCAATTATCTTCTTTATTTTTAAGCACCTATTTTGGACTTCAGTTTATGCTAACTTGCTTAAATCTTCACTCTGACAGTTACCCAGTTGTACTTTGACAGCATACAGTTTAAACAAATATATGAAAATGATGACACATATAACATTTATCTGTAACATAGTTGATATATTTTTCAACGTAAAACATCATTGTGACCATAATAAAAAATAATTAATTAAATGATACAAACTTAAAGTGCAAGTGGTATTGAACAAAAATTCTATGTAAACAAGTAACTCAAAAAAGCTGCAGTTAACCTGCCTTGCATGTTGAGGAGGTAATAAGGTTTAAACCAACTAAGGAGTTACTTTTACTCAAAGCCATTAAGTCCATAAAAGTAAAAAAAATTAATAAAACAAAACATCTATTTTGACAGTTGGCTTTTTTTAAGTCCAAACACTCAAACAAAGCTTAAAGCCAATGTGACTAAAAGGTAATTTTTTTTTTATTGCAGTGTAGTGCAGGAACGTATGCATGTCAACATGCCTAGGTGTGAGGCTGGCTCTCTTCTTTGAGGCGATGTTTCCAGCTGCAGAAAAGAGACGCTATAATGGTGTAGAGGTAGCTGGAATGCACAAGAATGACTTGGCTAGTGATGCAAGTGTTGGATACTTTGCTTCATTTGACTTCTACCAAGAAAGAGGACTCTCATTCTTTGAAAGAGACCACTCTCCGAATTACATCAGCACTTGCCATGGAACAACAAGTCGGAGTTTTCCAGCCTCTTCATCTGTTTGTTCCGCCATGATTCGTACGTTCTTCTTCTCTGTTTCCTTGCTGGATGTAAACAGCAAGTGATACTGCCTCCCAGCACTTTCTGTAGTGCACTGCAGTTACAGATGAGCATGAAACTGCCAGTGTGTGATTTTATCATACAGCAATTTACAACAACAATAACATGACGCATCAACGCTTAAATTTTCGTGTCGACAAATTTTTTGTTGTCGACGTAATCGATTACTAATCATTGCAGCCCTAGTTTAGTTTTTTCTTCCTCTCAAACAGTATAATTGTGTGTAGATGAGCGAGTTCATGTTTTAGTTTTGTTCATTTTGCCACTTCTAGTCTCCTTTTGACTGATAAGAATGCATTTGAATTTGACCAAGTTGTGTTTTACCAGCTTTTTACATCTCACTTCCAAACTTTAAAGTAGACAGGCTAAACTTGCCTCAACAAACAAGCATGTAAATGGAGGTCTGCCAGACAGGATGTTTGCCAGCGAAAGATGATAAAAGAGAAGCATTTCAGCATGAGAAATTAGGTCATGTCCTCCTAAGGTTAACTGATGTGTCTTGGGGACCTTTAAGAAAGCCTTGTTCCCGTAACACTGCAGCAGGAGACTGTTATCACAAGTCATTAACCAGCAGACTGGGGTTCCAGCTAAAACTTGAAAGACTCATCCCACAGGAGACAGAGCAGAGAGCAGAGTCAATTCCATCTGCTGCTTTATTCAGAAAGGTATTTTACACAAGCTGTGTCGAAAGTGTCACATGCGTTTTCCTGAGGTGAGACAGTCTTGATGCACTTGACTAAGGTGAGAGAAAATGGCTGCCACTGCACATGTGCTGCATGAGGTACATCACATCTTAATGTCTGCAGGGCTCTGTTTGGTGGCTTATTCAGGAAGTGGAGGCCCGATGGTCTGGGTTGTTCGTGAGCACTCCAGTTACGCTGTGATGGGAATGTTTTAGACAGCTTTCAGACACTTGGCACTAATGATGTTCTGCATGCCCTGCAGCCAGCTGGAAATTTTTTTTATTCTCTCTCCAATCAGTGTGTTGAGCAATTTCACCAGCAGCCAAGTAAACTCATAGAAACATGCCAGCTCAGCCAGATTGCTACTGCTTGGGCTTATACAAGTGTGTAGCAATGTGTTAAAAAAAAAGCAAATGTTCTGTCTGAGTACTTACTTGATTATATCCTGTTCAACCATCTAAAGTGCCTTTAACTAGGCTAAGCATATAAATCAAAGATTATCACAATATAATACATAATTGAGAAAGGTCGACTAGACACTGATATTACATCAAAATAGATTCGCCCAGGTGTGAGCAGAAAACTCTATTAAAATACAGAGGTAAATTCAATCCTTGTCATGCAAAAGCATAGTCGTCTATGGTAGGTGAAAGCCTAGTTAGAGGCAGTCAGACAGAGTGAACAGGAGGAATGAATCAATGAGCACCAGGGGCTCCCTGAGGGCCAGTGAAGAGGAGGGGAGGGTTATTGTAAATCAATTGTTGGCCAATTCATTTCCATTGATAGCATCAGAATAATGACATGCTGTAATAAAATGGTAATCAGGGCCTTGAGCTGCATACAGTGGAGAGTCGTTTGGCAATCCGAGCAGCAGGGAAAGTGGCAGTGGCCCACATTCTCCACTCTTGCATTGCTGAACATTTGTGTACTTATTCGTGTGTGTGCATCAGCAGTTGTTTGATTGAACATGTCAATTTTAGCCTTTATTTTCTATTGTTTTCACGGCTAGGTGACTGACGTGTCATAGAGGGTGTGCAACTTAATGTTTACAAGTGCGCATGAGGAACGTGTCACGTGCTGCACAGCCTTTGATTTAATCCCTGAGATACGCAACCCAACGACAGCGACAGATGGCTCTGTGAGCAGATTAAAATCTCAACAGCTAACCTTGCGCCAACCCAAACAGACACAATTTAAGTAAGTAAGAGGAGCTGAGACAATTACCACACATTTCCTTGCAGAGCCAAGGGGTAGAGAAAAAAAAGAGCTCTGATGTTAGGATGATTTTATTTGGCGCTTAAGGAACCACAGACACCATAACCCATTCCAATCAGTGGCAGCAGGAAGCGATATTAAAACCACGAGTCACATGAGGTCAAACCTCATGAATCAGCATAATTGGATGAGATATGAATGTTATGAGAGAGTGAGAGACGGTAATAAGCTGAAGATGGTTGGTCAGAATGTGAGTGGCAAGACAAACAACTGCTCCTTTAGCCTTGCTTTACTGTTGTGGTGGGTAATGAAATGTGGGGCAGATTAAGGGTAAGCCAGCTGAGTATTAGCCCATTTCCACTACAGGAACTTAACAGCCCATAACCATAGCTTTTCATCAATTACCTGAGGCTTGTGTAGAAGTAGTTCCTTCCTTTACACAGTTTCTACAAACCAGGTGGTATCAGACGTTCACGTTCCCATTCCTCCTGTGATGTGACTGTTACTGTTCAGAGGCCTACCGTGCCATTATATATTTTTATTTGTTAAAATCTCATGAATGCAGCAGCCTGGTTTTAAGTACCGTAATTTCTGGACTAAAGTTGCTACTTTTTCTGACACTTTGAACCTTCCGGCTTAAACTCTGATGTGGCTAATTTACAGACGAATATAAACAAATATAAACGAGAACGTGTTTGATGAAGTGATTCTGATGCTGTTTAATTCCGACACTGAAGAAGACAGCTCGAGTGGTTTTAGTTGTTAAACTTAGTGGGTACAGCTTATAAAGAGGTGTGGCCTTTAGTTGGTAAAGGTTTGCTTAAGTTATTTTGATTGTGATTTTCCCCTTTTTGCATGCAAATTTAAAAAACTCCAATAGAAAGGTCAACTTTTATCATCATACTAATGTCATTTTATGCATCAAAGGGTTTAATTTAACATTTATACAGTGATTTACAGGAGAAATAAAAAATCGAGATATATATCAAATTGTATCGTGTATCGCGATGTAGCCTAAAAATATCGAGTTATTGGTTTTAGGCCATATCGTGCAGCCCTAGGTGGAACACAAAAACAGAACTTGACAATGGCTACGTGTAGTGCTCTCAAAAATTCTTGAATTTGGGAAAAGGCTAAAGGCAGTGTCCTTCCGGGTGTATGACTCTAATCTGCACCGACGATGACAAGTGTCTTAAAAAAATAAGGCCTCTACAAGAAAAAACTAAAGGAGTTGAACCAACAGGCCTCTCTTCCTTGTTTGCCGGTAAAAATGCTCTGTGAACATAGAAGGGTGGCAAAACAAGGACCACCATCCTGTGTTCAGGATCAGTGTCCTACTTCCACCCATGAAACGCACACATGCAATTGATGCGCCCCCCAGAGCCAACAACCATAACCCTTGCAGTGATGTCAGAGAACAAGGTGATACCAGTCAATGACAGTCTACCTTTAGTGTCAAACATGGAGCACTGCCCATCCAAATACACCAAGCTCTTCCAAATTATGATGTGCCACCAAAATGTAGGTGATAAAACTTGTACATGACAATCCTCCCTAAAATTGTATATTTTTATTTTACCTGAATGTACCTCAGAGTTGTTGACATAGTGAATAACAAAAATGCTGACACAGTTAGATCTGCAGATATTGCAACTCAATGCAGCTTTGGTCCAAATATTTTAGGTCAAACCATACAGCCAATCACAAAATTAAATAAGCTAAATTAAATGAACTGGAATGGGTCATGAAGGAAGTAGTGTTACCTGGCAATGCTGTAGACAGCAGTTACATAAGACTAAGGAGACTGCAGTCCCATTGAAGTCATCCAAAGGGCAGGCTGGGCAGGGTGAAGTTGGGTTCATGTTGTTTTAAGCTTCAACAAGATGAGACAGTGGTGTCTGTTGCCAGAGTTTACCAAGAGGTGAGTGAGCAGACCCATGCCATAAACAAGTCTGAAGTTTATAGCCACTATTGGAGTTTGTTGTTCCACCGCATTCTGGCCCCGTTTGTATAAAAACAAAGAGAAGTGTAGAAGAAACCATGTGGCTCACTGGGGAGGCCAAACAGCCACTAAAGTTGGGGTCACTTGGGGGTTAACATGACTAGAGCAGCTTCAGGTAAAACTGCTCAGGTCAGACTGGCTGACATCTTGGGTTTGGTTCAAGCACTGACAGCATGCAAGTGCGTCCCAGTCTGTTACAATGGGAAAATAAGTCTTTAGTGCAAGCCATGTTTTTCAAAGAGCAATTCATAGCTTTAGACCAGACTTTAGAAAGAATTAAAAAAAGATAGACATTGAACAAGCAAAAGAAAAGGAAAGAACCTAAATGACAGGATATTGTGGTTTTGTGTGTGTGCACTGGCGTGTGTGCGTGTTTGGATGTGGGGATAGCAGTTGCTCTTCTTTTCACATTGGAATCTTTCTTAATTAAACAGGATTGGTTTTACAGTGTGTGCCCGAGGGTAACCTGCTGCACAGCAAACAAGCTCTGAAGCAAGGCAGCCAGGAAGGCAACAAGGTGCGGTTGGAAGTTTTTAAATACTCTTTCTCCTGCACACTCTAAAAAAAAAAAAAAAAAAGTTTCTCAACAGCAACATAAGAAGGGTTTTGATTTCATAATACAGTGAAGCAGGAGTTTTTAAGAATCCTAGTGTTACCAGAGATCTAAGTTGGACCAGACTTATCTAAAGAATAACTGTCGATGTGTCAATCTACAGAGCCACATTGTTTACTGAAGCGCCCTTAAAAAATCCTGTTTTTTCCCAGGTGTGAAGTTTTATTAGTAGGTGATGAAAGTTAAATGACAAGTCAGTTTGGAACTTGCAGTGTGTTATTTGACTCTTATTGTTGTCAAAGCAACCTCAAAAATCCTGTGTGCATGCGTATGTTTCAGTGTATTTGTATTGCTTTCTTATCTAAGCTCTAAAACAGCCCTGTGAATACATTTGTACAGTGTGTGCACTTTGGTGGTCTTTACGCCCTTAAAGAACTGTTTGAAGATTAAAACCTGGTTTTAAAGTTGATGTTAGGGTTAGGCATTTAAGTGTGATGAGTAAGGTAAGGACTAGTGTAAGAGGCAAGAGCATTTAGTGTGTCAATAAGGATCCTTACCAGAACAGAAAGATGTGTATGTGTGAGTGAGCATGTGTTTGAGTGCGTGTGTACACACTGAATCTGCCTCAAGCTTCTACTTAAGCTTTGTTTAAATTTACATTCGAGCCATATGTTTTTGACTCATTTAAAGGTCGACTGATGAAATGAAATATAAATTACTTATTTCACATTTTGATTTGAGCTACGTGTTTTTATCTGTGTTTTTTGTGGTAATGATCTCAATTAGAATTAACCAATGTCAGGGTGTTCTGTAGCTTAGTTGGTAGAGCAGGAGTCCCATGTAGCATAAAAGCAAACAAAAAGGACTTCAACTGTGAAAGCCCTGCACGCAGTGGCTAACTGTGTGCCACAAATGTGTCATCAATTTAGGTTTGTTTAGTCAAATGGGTGAACTTTGATGCATTCCTAAGAAGCTACACACTCTCAGACATATACACCCATCAGCAGCCATGTCCTTAGCTTTTTTGTGTATGAGTTCCAGACAATATCTGCAGAATCAAGTCCAGACATTTGCCTATCCTATTACACTAGCACATAGCAGAAACCTATCCCTGAGAGACGCATAACATAATAAACAAATAACAGGGTGATTTCAGTTGTCTTTATCAGGTTAAACCAAAGTCAGCCTTGGCCTTCTGTGTCGCCGGGGTCAAAGCAGCCATCCATGAATGGAGGAAACACTTGCAACTCACTGGCAGTGAATGATGGAGGCAGCCAATCAGACAGAAGATCCACAGCCATCACCATGGCAACCGCAAAAACCCATGGCTGTGGTGAAGAAGTGTAGACTAAACTGTTGATACAGAGTCAAAGCAGACCCCAGTGTGACTGATCCTCTGTGACCTGAGTCACCTGACATACACACACACACACACACACACACACACACACACACACACACACACACACACACACACACACACACACAC